>BQNB010025604.1:0-59466 GCA_026074375.1 Tanacetum coccineum | reverse complement strand
TTTCGAGCTAGACTTTTGTCTTGTATCTTCGAGTGACCGAAGCTTCTTTGTTCAGGACCATTTATGTGATCCTAACAAACAAGTATGTTCTTAATTAATTGATAAAGACTTGAACAATGAACTACCAGTAAATAAAATACCGTCAAATAGTAAGTGGGTAAAGTCCCGATGGGCTAGGGTTTAACAAGATCACCATTGCTTTAATCCCTAGACAGATTATAATTGAACTAAAAGGATGCTTTATGCGGATGCGTTAATTGTGACAGTATTCAACGTGTCTAGGTCTTAGGATGATGTCCCGCCTAAGTCTTAAGAATGATATGCCACTTCGAGATAAGAAATCATTGCACTAAACAAACAAACCAACATTTAATCGGATTTCATATGGCTAATACAGTTTTCTATCATTGGGCTTATACCGCTTTTTTATCTTCTAATTGTTTTCTTGCATGTTTATTGTGTATAGAATTGATTATTGTCACCATAAAACCTGTGTCAGTCTCTCAGGCTGAAAACCCCCCATTACCATTAGAACTAGGTTTAGCAAGTAATTAGAATTAACTTGATTAGATTAATTAAAATACTGATAGAATATAATGTTAACGATCTCTTTCTTAGTGTTCGACACTCTACTTACCACGAAACTCCACCCGATTGGGTACACTGCCTGTTAAAGTGTTGTTTTAGGATAAGTCGACTAAATATAAATTTAAAACTTGGTAATCAATAAATTAACCCTACACGACAACACATCAACGGGTGTGACTAGGCTGGCCCAAACTTCAGTTTTGAGTCAAGCAATGTCGTTTTTGGATTGGGGCATTTTGGTATACACAAGGCAAGTAAACACACACACTCACAAACAACACACACACCCACAATCTATTGAGAAGTGCTCATGTCATATTAATAATTATACGGCTTGAGATACGTGAGCGTATGAGATCACACACGTATACATCGAAATAATATCAATATAATGTAATTAATATATTTATAGTATATATACCTTTCCACTCAAAACAACGTATTGATCTACAGTCTAAACAACGTATTTGTTCTTCCAAACAATACGGCGTATTCTATATAGTCAATACGACGTACTGATCTTCAGCAGACAATACGGCGTATTCAGATCAATTGAATACGGCGTATTGCTCATCTGATACAGTAACAAAACTAAAATTGATTTTCGTGTTTAATTTTTTGTATTCTTTCCAAAGAGCCTATCCTATTGATTTATTATCCTTTGTTTCAGGTGATGCATGACAAGGAGTTCCACTAAGGAACTAATTACACCTTTTGAAAACCCGAAAAGTGTATTTCGCTCAAAAAGGAGGCTCTTCGAGACACCTGGTCTTGTGGAATCGAGTTCACCAGAGCTCGATTTATTTTCTGACATCAAAGAACATTCAGAAGAAGAAACTACAGAAATTATGACGGAAACAATGGAGTAATACATGAGCAAGACTCATGGAAACTATGGGTCAGGAGTTGTTAGGCCCAAGATTAATGACAAAACTCACTTTGAATTAAAAGGGCAATATCTCAAGAAACTTTGCAAAAATACTTTCACGGTTCAGAAACAGAAGAGCAATGAAAACACATCAAAAAAGTTCTTGAGATCATTGACTTATTTCATATCCCCGAGGTGACTCAAAATCAAGTAATGCTTTGAGTTTTTCCCATGTCCTTAATGGGAGCCGCAAGTCGATGGCTCAGGAATGAACCATCAGGTTCAATCACAAACTAGGAAACCCTGAATAACCCCCATAAAAAAAAGGGGTTTTTTTTTTTCTGAACAAGTATTGTCCACCTACTCGCACGGCAAAGAAAATGGAGGAGATAAACAATTTTCAGCAAGAACCGGAACGAACGCCTCTTCCGGCACTGGGAAAGATTTAAGGAACTTTTGATGAAATGTCCCCAGCATTATTTAACTGATATGCAGGAAGTTATCTTGTTCTATAATGGGCTCGATGTTCCCACTAGACAGATCCTTGACTCTAAAGGTGCCATTCCCACTAAAACTGTTGTAGATGCAAAGATAGCCATCCAAGAAATGACTGAATACTCTCAAAAATGGCATGACGGAACATCCTCAAAAGCCAGAAGTACTAAAACTTCTGACGGACTTGCTTCTATGCAAGCCCAGCTCAACAACCTCAGGAGAGAAATTAAGAAAGTCAATGAGAAAGTATATGCTGCTTAGGTCGACGTATTTTGTATAATTAATACGGCGTACTGACCTTCAGCAGACCATATAGCGTATTCAAATTAATTAAATACGGCGTATTGTTCATCTGATACAGTAACAATAGTTGTTTTTCGTGTTGGATTTCCTGTTTATTGTGTTCTCTCCCGATAGGGCACATCCTACTGATCATTTTGTGCTTATTCTCAGGAAATCATTTGACGAACAATGGCAAAACTTATTCTGAATAAAGCCCGAGCTGAACAAAATCTTGCTGAGTCAAGTATCGAAAGCAAATATGAACTCGGTGAGGAATTATTAAAGGAGCTACGTAGTAACTCTTACAGTAGAAGGGTTGAAGAAGATGTGGTCGGCCACATCGCTAAAATTCTTGAAATACTTGATCCGATCGAAGGAGCCGGTATGTACCCTTTTCAACTCCGCATGAAGACTTTCCCTCTCTCACTTTCTGGGAAAGCAAGAAAATGGTGGATAAACAAGGGAGATGGAAAAATCAACACTTGGGAAGAATTAGTGAATAAATTTTTTAGTAAATTCTATCAACTATCCTATGCCAGCAATTATGATAAAATGTACGAAGATGATGAAGAAGGTCTTGACCGACTTGAATTCATAACCTGGAGGAATTCAAAATTCAAAGACCATAAAAAAGTTGATGAAACGACTAAACGTGCATTATTACATTCTTGGATAGAAGTGGGAAACAATGAAGGGATAATGGATGAAGACATATTAAGCGACGATGATAGAGATCATTCTAATTCATCTATGATCACAAAACCTGAGATGAAGATTGGTGATGAATTCTTAAAAATATTGCACGACAACTCCTTTAATGGTATGGACGAAAGTGACGTTACCGACCACATTGCAAAAGTGCTCGAAATAACCGAATGGATCAAGATTCCTAATGTGGATAAGGAAGAACTTCGATTACACGTGTTCTCAAAATCACTTAGTGGAGTGAGAAAGGGTGGAACAATGAAGGAACAACTACTACTTGGAAGGAATTGTGCGATAAATTCCTCTATAAATATTACCCATTGCCCCATACATACAAAAGTAAAATTCCAGATGACTTAGACCACGGTACGGATTACTTTAAATTTCTATATTGGCTGGCATCAAAATTTGACAACTACTGGGAACTAGACAAGAACATCAAAAGCGGACTACGGGAGTTTTATGTGAATGGACGAAATAAAGGAACGATGATGGCTTCGACAAACCATGCAAGGAAAACAACAAAAAGACATGCTCAGATTTATTTTTCAAACCTTACTTGGATGCACATGATGGAAAAGACATTTACGAAATCATTGATAGTTCTTATTCTTCGATATCAATTCCAGCTCATCACGACATCGGCAACCCAGACGAGCTATGCCAAAATGAAGAATTCAGTGTCATACGATATTCGGTTGGATCTTGTAAAGAGTTCATCATTGTGGGACCAAGCAAAGTTAGTACGTGAAGAAAACCCCTGGCAGCATGTCTTGCATCTATCACAAACTCTTCAATAAAAAAGATTTCAGATGGGCCATAACACGCACCAAATGATGGATGAACAAGGAAAGGAAAAAAGTCGAACTTAATGACTAGCTAAAACAAAAGTGCTTCCCGAGAGACAACCCGGTCGTTTTTAAATTGTTTGAATTGTTTGTACGAGTCTGTCTTCCCAGACACTCCATACGGCGTATCGAACCCCTCTGGATACAGCGTATGGATGTGTCTGGACGATATCAGTCTGTAATTTATTTTTAGTACTTTAAAAAAAATTGTTTTTACAGGAACCATACGGCGTATCCTAGGGTTTGGGATACGGCGTATTGATCCCTGTACAGTTGTGTGTTTAATTGTTTTCCTGCATTGTAACCATTGTATAACCGAGATAGGAATTGCACTTTTGTCTTCTAAACTTTTATGCAAGACCTTGCTATAAGGAAATTGACGGTATGGTATATTCTGAAAAAGACGTGAGTTGAACTCGTACGAAGCATTCTGAAGCCTCGTCAACACACTTTTGCTCAAGAACTCAAATTGGAGAATCATCCCGTGCAACATATCAGGGGAGTTCCTCGTTCTAATTCTATTTCCTATTTTTTTAATTGTTTTATCTATACAACGAGGACGTTGTATAATTTAAGTGGGGGGATGGAGAATTAGAATGCCTACTTGTCCTTTCTTTTACAAATAAGATGCTATATGCTTAAATTATGCTAAATTTTTTTTTCTAGCATAGCTTTTGTAAAAATTACTAGTTACATGACCTCGCGCACTATAACCCTTAATGCCAAATTGTGAGAATTAAGCCTATTATGTTTCCAAACGTTTACTAAAAATTTCACATAAATTATGAGTGTGCCGGTGATGTAGTGGACTTTAGAACTTGGCTTGGTATATCACTCGAGACCACAACAATGAGTACTATGGACTTAGATGGAGAAACATTTTTAACTAGTAAATTTCTAAGAATACACAAAAAGCCTAAATGTAGTAAAATTAACTAATTACACTGGTTAGTTAAATTCAGTGTAACCCTTTGATTACTCTCACAATAAGAGTAAGATCCCCTAGAAAAACCTGTTGAGCCATTCATGTCTTTTTTACACCATATGTCTATTTTCGTTACACCTTAGCCTACCCTGTAGATTAAGCCTACTTAATCAAAGTTGCTAGTTGCTTTTGTGTAAAGTTTGTATTTCCTGTGTCAAAGTGAAATTTTCTATCTCCGGTTAGGTCGGGAATTTGCACAATGCAATGGAAAAATATGTAGCTCGTGTATTTTGCTACTTTCGCGATTATGTATTATGTCCGAAGATAAAGTGTTAAAGGAAAAATTATCCGGATGAATTATGATTGTGAAGACGGTGAAATTGCACCGAGGTTATGTTATGAAAAAAAATGGAAAAATAGAAAATGCATCAAAAAAAAGAGAAGGATGATTGATAGTTGGTTCGCTAACTTAAACCGATGAAATACTCGGAAGGATCGATTATTCGTTGGATTGTGGATATAAATCAACGATGTATAGTTTTGTATAAAGTGGTCGATATCACCACTTTTGTAAAAGTATGTAACTTTGGGATGTTTGGGAAGTTGACCGTTATGGGAACGCCAACTTAGGTTGTCTTTGTCATCTCTATGATCGAGGCGTTTGTATATATTTTGAGTCTTTATCATGGAACGGTCAAGAAAAGTTACTAGCAACTACCTTATTTGTTCAAGCTTAATCTATTTGTTTTGTGAATTTTATTTAACAACAATTTGCTTCCCATTCCTAGCAATTAACCTTAGGTTTTACTCGAACGAGGTTGAGATCGAGTCATGCATGTCTATTCCGTTGTTACGGCCATGTATTCGTGATTCAGCCTCCTTGTTGGTTTATTACTTTTAGTGAAAACTAGAAGATCACTACCCTATATCATTCTTTATCCTAACCTTTGGTTAAACTCGAATAAGGATGTGATCGAACACACATGTCTATTCCGTCGTTACGGCCGTGTATGTGTGCTTCAGCTGCCTTGTGGGTGTAGTACTATCGGTGAAAGATTGATAGAATGATCCACCTAAGCCTTATATAAAAACCTAATTTGCCTTTTGACTTATTTCTCCTTAGCTCTAGTGGTGGAGATGTGTATCTTTGCCAAGCATATGATATGAAGCTAATCATGACCGAGCAAATGAGCATACCAATTAAATGTTACACCCTAGATTAGTTGAGTGATCTGAGTGTTTTCATTTCCATATTTCGTGAGGTGCTTGGTCTTGTATAGGTAATTAAATAAAAAGAAGTGCTTAAACGGAAAAATCCTTGACTTCGGTTGGGATACATTTTCAATATAATCTAGAGTCTACATGAGGACAAGTAGGATTCAAGTGGGGGGATATTTGATGACATCAAATAATGTCACATTTATACCATCATTTATCCCGAATAAGTTAACAACTTTTATATAATTATTGCAAGAATTTGTACTTAATTGCTTAAAAGTGTTATTTGCAGTAATTAAGGAGTGATTTGTGAAGACATGCTAAAAGACGCATATTTTGGGGCTAAAACGAAGATATTTGAAGATTGACTAATCCTGACCAATACGCCGTATCTAGAAAAGAGATACGGCGTATCAACGCCAACTCTTCACAAGAAAACGCGTATAATCAATTCCCAATACGGCGTATCCACGCTTACCTATACGCCGTATCCAGCTGGATAACTATACAGAGATTTGGTGAATAATATATTTTAGGAAGATATTGCAGATTGATTATAAACTTTGCGCGTACTCCAAGGGAAACACCCCAATATGCCGTATTGGCCTAGCCTAATACGGCGTATCCAGACTTTTTCAGAGACTATAAATAGAAGACTCAAAAATAAGTTTCAGTGTGCAAAATCATATTCTCCATACCATACACATAAAAGATGATTTTCTAAAGAAAAGAAGAGCAACCAAAGGTCAAGCATCGATCACGATTCCATAGAAGACACCGTGTAATTCCTATACTCTTGTAATCATTTAATTTTTGGTATCGTTTGGTAAAATGTTTAGTTTACCTTGATTATTTGATCACGCTTGTATAATTCCAATGGTTATAGGCTAATACCCTAGGGTATTAGCCATCTTAATGAAGATTTAATGTTTGGTTTGTTTTAAAATCGATTTTCTTAATTTATCATTGAAAGTTTAATTATGTTTATCACATGATACTTGTCTACGTGTTTGAATATGCGACCTATCATTCAACTGGGTCTAGTTACGCCTAACAAGTGAGCTAGATACTGGGATAGCTCTCCATATCGTGTTTTATATTACTGGACCAATAGGATCACAAATAACGTTCTGTCTTTGTCTTCTAATTAAGAGTTTAGTTGGACCGGCAGGTGACCCGTAATGTTTCAACAAGTATGTTCTTGATTAATTGATAAAGATTTGAATATTGGACTACCAGTATATAAAATACCGTCAAAGAGTAAGTGGGTAAAGTCCCGATGGGCTAGGGTTTATCAAGAACACCATTGCTATAATCCCTAGATAGATTATAATTAAACTAAACAGATGCTTTATGCGGATACGTTAATTGTGACAGGATTCAACGTGTCTAGGTCTTAGGATGATGTCTTGCTAAGTCTTAAGAATGATATGCCGCTTCGAGATAAGAAATCATTGCACTAAATAAACAAACCATCATTTAATCGGATTTAATATGGCTAATACGGTTTTCTATCATTTGGCTTGTACCGCTCTTTTATCTTCTGATTGTTTTCTTGCATGTTTATTGTGTTTAGAATTGATTATTGTCACCATAAAACCTGTGCCAGTCTCTCAGGCTGAAAACCCCCCATCATCGTTAGAAAACATATATAGCATAGGTTTAACAAGTAATTAGAATTAACTTAATTAGAGTAATTATAATACTGATAGAATATAAGGTTAACGACCTCGCTCTTAGTGTTCGACACTCTACTTACCACGAAACTCCACCCGATCGGGTACATTGCCCGTTAAAGTGTTGTTTTAGGATAAGTCGGCTAAATATAAATTTAAAACTTGGTAATCAATAAATTGACCCTACACGACAACACATCAACTGCCTATCGTTGAAAAGTCAAACTAATATCCATTACGTATAACGGGGCTCGAGGGACCAAACGGGTAACAACAGTGACAAAAAAGGACTAACGACATCGACCCCCGTTATCTGGGGACTGAATCCGCAATCGGGCCTAACCATAGGGACGAACGGTGTAATTTACCCATAATTTTAACTTGAATACTCGATAGTAGAGCTGAGCATCATAATAAAACACATAATACGTTAGAACATGCGTCATCTTTTCCTCATACCGTTATTCGGTTCCTTTGAACCCTTAGATCACGACATCAAAATGGTCCTATTATGTTTTGTTTGTCGGACCGAAGGTCCTATAGTCTGGTGTTTTGAAAAATAATGGTTTTGGTCTAGTTCGTGATTTGGGCCGTGATCAACTCTAAACACGATAGGTTGGGTATCATATTATAAATTGTATTTGGATAACTCCTTATAAAGAGTGGGTAGAATCATAAATAGAAGGGCCAAACTGTAACTTATGAATAGTTCAGGGTTTTTTTGTTTCTTTTCTCTTAGAGTTATTTATAACTCTACTTTCTTTGTTTTTGTATAAATAGATGTATAGACTTCATTTCAAGTAATGAGAATGAATTTCACTGTGTGTTTTCTCTCTAAACCCATCATTGTCAACATGGTATCAGAGCTCAATGATGAGTTCTTGATCTGCTAAAACCGTTTTTTAACCGTCGTAACTGAAATAACAACCAAACATCCATTAGCAATCACCATCATCACCATTCAAAACTGGCATGATTCACTAAAACCAATGGCTACTTGACCTCAACAATGTATCCTCCTCCAAGAGTACCTCCACCACCTCCAACTCAAGAAAGTGGATCAATGGACATCACTCTCACTCTTTCACCAATCACTTCACTTGACATCCAATTCAATACTCCATCACCTTCAATACCCTCACCACCTCTCTTTGGTCATCCTATTTCTTGGAATCTACTTGAAGCACATGGAGCAACATGCTTGTGTTGCATCCATAACTGTAGACTTATCCTTGGCTTAAGTGAAGAACTTCAATATATGTTCTCCTATATCCAACACATGCTCTCACAACCACCACCAACACCATCAATCTCTCCAAACTAAACACACTCTATGTTTAGTCTCTCATGTTTTAAATCATTTTCAACCAAACGTTTTGCAACCAAGTCCTATGGCATTCTAAGAAAATTAGGACCTTTGTAGTTTCTATTTGTGGTTAATGTATTATGCCTTAAGCATAATATTTCCTTTTAATGCATGCTAGTTGTATGATTGTGTGTTACACATAATTTTTAAGATTGAATGAATGAACTTTTATTCTATGTTTTTAAATATGCAATTGGCAAATTAGTTAGCCGTCTCCTATATGCATATATAGTTGAGCTTAATGGATTGATGTTTGTGATGGTTGGCTAAAATCAATTGTCACCATATCTAAATATTTTTTTTGCTATATGTTAGAAACATTGTTGTTGTTCTTCGAACTTGTTTTTGTAGCAAATTTATCATAGCTCGATTCCTTGGTGCCCTCGAACGAGGAGGAGCACACATCAAGGGGGAGCGTTTATTCCGTCGATTTTGCGCATATTCATCGACGAAGCCTTTTTGATTCTACAAAAAGGGGGAGAAATGGAAATAAAACTCACTAAATACAAGCTTAAAAATAATTTTACATTTAATGAGTTTAGATTTTGTAATAATTAGAAAGATGGAGAGTGTTGATAGAAATAATGCCTAAAAACGTTATTAATATTTTTCGACCTCTCTACGTTTTCATAATCACAAAATATAAAAACGCTCAATGTAAAATTAAACGTAAACAAGTAATTTGTAGTAAATTTTTATTTCGAAAATTTAATCACTTAAAGGTATGAATAAATAAATGCTTAATGCATTTTATGATCAAAGGAATTTTTATTCAATCTCACATTTTTTTTAAAATGTCACAAATATTTTTATAACTTTTACAAAACATTTTCTACATTTAAAAGAAATGTTTTATTCAAAATAAATATTTTGAATTCAAATTTTCTACCTTAAAACGGCTAGAAATGTTTCAGAAAACACCTCCCCTGGAAAAGACAAAAAAAGAGCGTCTGAGCGTGGGCGGCCCCCTTAGTGATAAGGGGGCCGACCATGGAGCTAAGGGGGCTGGCCAAGCCAAAACGCTCATAGCTTTGGCTATAAATCGTATACTGTTCCTCACTAATTTTCTCACCTTTTGCACTCATTCTTTTCTGTCTAAAATCAATCAATACATCACCTACAATCCTTTGATCATTTAATCTTAAGCTTTTGTTTCCAAGTAATTCAAGTTTAATTCCTCAAGTGCAAGAGAAGAATACTTCTTATCATCAAGTCAAGAAGTATTGTAGTTTTGTTTTTGTTATTGTGAAGTTGTCTTATATCTTGTAAATCATTTGTGTATATTATGAAGGTGTGTATTGTAGTGGTGTGTAATAGGTAGATTGTGGTGATCATTGAAAGTATAGTTAGATCGTAATGATCATAGTAAGTAGTGTTAGATTAGCGTGATCATGGTAGTGTCTAGGTGAAGTGAAGTAAAGTTGTGAAGTGAAGTGGAGTTGTGAAGTGAAGTGAAGTTGTGAAGAGAAGTGAAGTTGTGAGTTATAGTGAAGTAGTGCGGTTAGTATTTTAGTCATCAAAAAATAAAAGTTGTGATAGATTAATTCTAGGTCGTAGCTTCAATGGCATTTAGGCTAACATTGTTGGAACCTCTAATTTTCTCCACTCGAAAGGTATTATCTTATCTAACACTTTTCGTTTTAAAGCAGGTTGTGGCACTCGTATTCGATTTTGGAAAGATATTTGGGTAGGCGAGACTCCTCTTTTTACAAGGTACAATCGGCTCTATCATCTTGATCAAGACAAATATTGTCTTATCATTGACCGTATTAATAATGGGCAATGGTCTTGGAATTGGTCTCGGACCAATCTTGGTGTTAGAAATCTTGCCTATTTATGTGACATGTTAAATGAGATCGGTCAACTAAATATTGATGTCAATGAAGATACTTGTACTTGGAGTCTTGGTCCTAATGGTACTTTTACCGTTAAGGATGCTCGTTATAGGATTGACCAAAATATCCTTCCCACTCTTGCTCATGCTACTACTTGGGATAAATCTATCCCCCGGAAGGTCAATGTGTTTATGTGGAGGCTTTCCTTGGACCGACTCCCTCATAGATTGAATCTCTCTTCGCGTGGTATGGATATTCCGGCCATCTCTTGTCCTTCTTGCAATGCCAATGTTGAATCTGCTAATCATGTTTTCTTCGAATGCGACATTGCTACCGATATGTGGAAGCTCGTTTTTAGATGGTGTGATATTCCTCTTTTTCAAGCTTCTTCTTGGGATTCTTTCAATGATTGGATCATCTCTTGGCATGCTTCTAAAGAGAAAAAACACAGGTTCTATGTTATTACTACTTCGGTTCTTTGGTGGCTTTGGAGATACCGAAATAGCGTCACGTTTAACTCTCAACCGTTGAGGAAAAGTGATCTATTCGATAATGTTCGTTTCTCTTCATTTTCGTGGCTTCACAATAGGGACCATATGAAGTTATCTTGGAATGACTGGCTTATGTATCCCCTTTCGATCACGCGTAATGGCAATGGTTAGAGCTGCTTTTGGTTTTTTCCTGAAGCTGGCGTTCAAGTTCGCTGGGTTGGCGTACCTGTACGCCAAGGTTTTTTCGTTTGGCATCTTCGTCGGTTTTGAGGATGGTTCTTCTTTTCATCCTTCTCTCGGGACTTGTTTGGGGTTTCATCAAAATCCATCCCGAAGTGAAAACCGGTGGCTCGGCCTCCGGGATGGGGGGTTTTTCTTTTGCCGAAGTGAAAACCGATCCGTCGGCCTTCGTGTCAAAAGTTTTTTCATCCCTTTTGATTCCCTCGCAGTTAAAGTCTCGGGATTTTACCATTTTTTGATGTTATGTATTTCTCTTTGTTGACTCTATTGTACTTTAAGTTTCTAGCGTCTTGCTAGTCTCTTTTTTTTATATATTCCATCTTTGCCGTTCAAAAAAAAAAACCCTAGATTAGTTGAGTGATCTGAGTGTTTTTCATTTCCATATTTCGTGAGTGCTTGGTCTTATATAGGTAATTAAATAAAAAGAAGTGCTTAAACGGAAAAATCCTTGACATTCCCGGTTGGATAAAACATTTTCAATATAATCTAGAGTCTACTCTGAGGACAAGTAGGATTCAAGTGGGGGATATTTGATGACATCAAATAACGTTACATTTATACCATCATTTATCCTGAATAAGTTAACAACTTTATATAATTTATTAGACATGAATTTGTACTTAATTGGCTTAAAGTGTTATTTGCAGTAATTAATGAGTGATTTGTGAAGACATGCTAAAAGCATATTTTGGGGCTAAAACGAAGATATTTGAAGATTGACTAATCCTGACCAATACGCCGTATCTAGAAAAGAGATACGGCGTATCAACGCCAACTCTTCACAAGAAAACGCGTATAATCAATTCCCAATACGGCGTATCCACGCTTACCTATAGACCCGTATCTAGCTGGATAACTATACAGAGATTTGGTGAATAATATATTTTAGGAAGATATTGCAGATTGATTATAAACTTTGCGCGTACTCCAAGGGAAACACCCCAATACGCCGTATTGGCCTAGCCTAATACGGCGTATCCAGACTTTTTCAGAGACTATAAATAGAAGACTCAAAAACGAAGTTTCAGTGTGCAAAATCATATTCTCCATACCATACACATAAAAGATATTTCTAAAAGAAAATAAGACAACCAAAGGTCAAACATCGATCACGATTCCGTAGAAGACACCGTGTAATTCCTATACTCTTGTAATCATTTAATTTTTGGTATCGTTTGGTAAAAGAGTTTTAGTTTACTTGATTATTTGATCACGCTTGTATAATTCCAATGGTTATAGGCTAATACCCTAGGGTATTAGCCATCTTAATGAAGATTTAATGTTTGGTTTGTTTTAAAATCAATTTTCTTAATTTATCATTGAAAGTTTAATTATGTTTATCACATGAACTTTGTCTAACGTGTATGAATATTGCTACCTATCATTCAACTGGGTCTAGTTACGCCTAACAAGTGAGCTAGATACTGGGATAGCTCTCCATATCGTGTTTTATATTACTGGACCAATAGGATCACAAATAACGTTTTCTTTGTCTTCTAATTAAGAGTTTAGTTGGACCGGCAGGTGACCCGTATGTTTCAACAAGTATGTTCGTGATTAATTGATAAAGATTTGAATAATGGACTACCAGTATATAAAATACCGTCAAATAGTAAGTGGGTAAAGTCCCGATGGGCTAGGGTTTATCAAGATCACCATTGCTATAATCCCTAGATAGATTATAATTAAACTAAACAGATGCTTTATGCGGATAACTTTAATGTGAAGATGATCAACGTGTCTATGTCTCTAGGAAGGAATTGCATGCTAAGTCTTAAGAAATGATATGGCGCTCCGAGATAGAGGAAACATTGCACTAAATAAACCAAACCATCATTAATCGGATTATAATATGGCTAAGAATACGGTTTCTAACATTTTGGCTTTGTACCACTTTTTATCATCTGATTGTTTTCTCTTGCGTGTTTATTGATGTTTATAATGATATTGTCACCATAAAACCACTGTGCCAGTCTCTCGGGCTGAAAACCCCCATCATCGTTGAGAAAAAAATATAGCATAGTTTAACAATAATTAGACTTAACTTAATTAAGACATTATAATAGCAGATAAAATATAAAGGTTAACAGACATTCGCTCTTAGTGATCGACACTCTACTTACCATGAAACTCCACCCGATCGGGTACACTGCCCGTTAAAGTGTTGTTTTAGGATAAGTCGGCTAAATATAAATTTAAAACTATGGGTAATCATAAATTACCCTACAACAGACAACAAATCCAACTGCCTATCGTTTGAAAAGTCCACCTAATATCCATTACGTATACGGGGCTCAAAGAACCAAACGGTAACAACAGTGACAAAAAGGACTAACGACAAATCAGAAACGACCCCGCCCCGTTATCTGGGGACTGAATCCGCAATCGGGCCTAACCATAGGGACGAACGGTGTAATTTACCCATAATTTTAACTTGAATACTCGATAGTAGAGCTGAGCATAATAACTCACATATATCGGTCGATCATCGGTCATCTTTTTTCTCATACTCGGTATTCGGTTCCTTTGGTCCAGTTTGATCTCACATAAAACTGCCAATTATGTTTTGTTGTGTCGGACCGAAGGTCCTTAGTCTGGTGTTTTGAATAAAATTGGTTTTGGGTCTAGTTCGGGTTTTGGGTCGTGATCAACTCTACTCGATAGGGTTGGGTATCATATTAAAAATGTTTGGCTAACTCATGTAAAAGAGGGGTTGGATAATAATAGAAGGGCCAAACTGTAACTTATGAATAGTTCAGGGTTTCTTTTGTTTCTTTTCTGTTAGAGTTATTTATAACTCTACTTTCTTTGTTTTTGTATAAATAGATGTATAGACTTTATTTCAAGTAATGAGAATGAATTTCACTGTGTGTTTTTTTGTGTTTTCTTTCTAAACCCATCATTGTCAACATGGTATCAGAGCTCAATGATGAGTTCTTGATCTGCTAAAACCGTTTTTTAACCGTCGTAACTGAAATAACAACCAAACATCCATTAGCAATCACCATCATCACCATTCAAAACTGGCATGATTCACTAAAACCAATGGCTACTTGACCTCAACAATGTATCCTTCTCCAAGAGTACCTCCACCACCTCTAACTCAAGAAAGTGGATCAATGGACATCACTCTTACTCTCTCACCAATCACTTCACTTGACATCCAATTCAATACTCCATCTCCTTCAATACCCTCACCACCTCTCTTTAGTCATCTTATTTCTTGGAATATACTTGAAGCACATGGAGCAACTTGCTTGTGTTGCATCCATAACTGTAGACTTATCCTTGGCTTAAGTGAAGAACTTCAATATATGTTCTCCTATATCCAACACATGCTCTCACAACCACCACCAACACCATCAATCTCTCCAAACTAAACACACTCTATGTTTAGTCTCTCATGTTTCAAATCATTTTCAACCAAACGTTTTGCAACCAAGTCCTATGGCATTCTAAGAAAATTAGGACCTTTGTAGTTTCTATTTGTGTTAATTATTTAACCTTAATCTAAAATTTCCTTTAATGCATGCTAGTTGAAGAAATTGTTTTTAACAACATAATTTTTAAGATTGAATGAATGAACTTTTATTCTGTGTTTTTAAATATGCAATTGGCAAATTAGTTAGCCGTCTCCTATATGCATATATAGTTGAGCTTAATGGATTGATGTTTGTGATGGTTGGCTAAAATCAATTGTCACCATATCTAAATATATTTTTTTTGCTATATGTTAGAAACATTGTTGTTGTTCTTCTAACTTGTTTTTGTAGCAAAGTTATCATAGCTCGATTCCTTGGTGCCCTCGAACGAGAAGGAGCACACATCAAAGGGGAGCGTTTATTTCGTCGATTTTGCACATATTCATCGACGAAGCCTTTTTTATTCTACAAAAAAGGGGAGAAATGGAAATAAAACTCACTAAATACTTGCTTAAAAATAATTTTACATTTAATGAGTTTAGATTTTGTAATAATTAAAAAGAGGGAGATTGTTGATAGAAATAATGCCTAAAAACGTTATTAATATTTTTCGACCTCTTTACGTTTTGATAATCACAAAATATAAAAACGCTCAATGTAAAATTAAATGTAAACAAGTAATTAGTAGTAAATTTTCATTTCGAAAATTTAATCACTTAAAGGTATGAATAAATAAATGCTTAATGCATTTTATGATCAAAGGAATTTTTATTCAACCTCACATTTTTTTAAAAATGTTACAAATATTTTTTAACTTTTACAAAACATTTTCTACATTTAAAAGAAATTTTTTATTCAAAAAAAATATTTTGAATTCAAATTTTTTACTTTAAAACGACTAGAAATGTTTCAGAAAACACCTCCCCTAGAAAAGACAAAAAAAGAGCGTCTGAGCCTGGGCGGCCCCCTTAGTGATAAGGGGGCCGGCCATGGAGCTAAGGGGGCTGGCCAAGCCAAAACGCTCATAGCTTTGGCTATAAATCGCATACTGTTCCTCACTGATTTTCTCACCTTTTGCACTCATTCTTTTCTGTCTAAAATCAATCAATACATCACCTACAATCCTTTGATCATTTAATCTTTAAGCTTTTGTTTCAAGTATTATCAAGCTTAATTTCTCAGTGCAAGATAGAAGAATACTTCTTATCATCAAGTCAAGAAGTATTTGTATTTTGTTTTGATATTGTGAAGTGTCTTATTATCATTGTAAATCATTTGTTTTATATTAATGAAGGTGGATAATTGTATTGTGTGGTTAATAGGTAGACTTGTGGTGATCATTGAAAGTATAATTAGATAGTGATGATCATAGTAAGTAGTGTTAGATTGACGTGATCGTGGGCGTAGATGTCTAATGTGAAGTGAAGTGAAGTTTGTGAAGTGAAGTAAAGTGTGAATTGAAGTGGAAGTTTGTAAGTGAAGTGAAGTTGTGGAAGAGAAGTGAAGTTGTTGATTGTAGTGAAGTTGTGCGGTTAGTATTTTTTTGCATCAAAAAACAAAAGTTTATGATAGATTTGGTTCTAGTCTAGGAGAGAACTTAGAACTCGACATTTGGCTTAGTGTCGAAAATCAGTGTAAGCTTAGTTGTGTACGGTTTTCTCTGCCTAAAGGGAGTTTGTTGACATAGTGAAGAGAACTCTCGATTTTTGTGCTCGGGGAGTGGAGTAGGTCGAAGAGGCGCTTCGTTATCGAACCACTATAAATCCTTATGTTGTGGTTTGATCTTTCTAACTCTTATCTCTTGTCTTTCATATCATTTATTTACTTACTTGTATTGTTCATATTGTGCACATATTGAGATCACAAAAAGTTGAATCTAAGTTTTTATAAACAAACTATACATCAAATTAAAAAGCGGTAAACTATTTAACCCCCTTCTAGTTTTCCACAAAGTGTTATGATTATTAGAAGTTAGTTTGTAAGCTTATTTAATTTGCATTGTTTGACATATTTGTATGTTACACACACAATACCCCTTGTATGATTTCCTGGGCATACTTGTAGTATATTCGTATTCTGTGATAATAAACTACTTTCAAATACTTACACTCCACGTGGTCTTTACCGTGAAGGATAACTATATCTTTTGTGTTCCTTGTAAGTTAAGAGTGAAGTGAATCATAAACATATTGAAAAAACTGTTTGGTACAAGTTGACAGTTTCAAAATTGAGTTAGATGTTGCAAATGAGCTTTTTTAGTATGCTTAATAATGTGAAGTTTGTGTTTAAAAATTTAGCCGTTGACTGCACAAGTCAAATTGATGTTTTAGGTCAGTATGAATTCGGACACATCTCTTCACTTATATGCATATGCCTTCTTTCTCGTTGTGTTTAGGTTATTAACTATCTACTTGCTGCTACGTAATTTAGTATCCTCATTTCCCTGTATGTAAACTTTAGGATGTTGCGAACCCGTGCACAGGCATTCCAGTAGGACTGATTAGGCACATACTTTTTCATATATAATTTGCCATATTCCTGAAAAGTGCCATCTACACATTTTATCTTGGTTTTCACAGCAGCATATCGTGATTGTATAAGTGGCATTTTTAGTTGAATTATATTTCGTTGGAGGACACTGACTAATTTTTTCATGCCTTGGATGAACTGTATATTATTCGAATCCCTTGATGCAGGAAGGTCTACTGATTGTCAGCCTTTCAAGACATATTGTTTACATAAGCTTGCCAGTTATCACCCATTGTTGTATCCTAATATTGCTTTAATGATCATTGAGAATTATGGAGTAATTTTAAGTGTTTAGTAGATTGCTTTAAATAGATGAAAATGGATTTTCTTTTAGAATCAATGATTTGAGGTTGTTTTAGGAGAGATGGGGTGGTGACAGTGTTAGAGGTTGGATAGAGATGGTGGGTGGTCTTTTAGACCACATAATTGGATCTGTGTAGGTAATAAGGGTTTATCAGCTATGGAAATTCATGGTACATCCCCTTTTTAAATGATCATTTAGATGTGCAATGTATTGTTAAAATATTTAAGCGAAAAACTTTTTTAAATTTCTTCTGCAAGTCCAAGAAAGTACGACACAATCAAGTTGTATCAGCAACCGAATTTCCTTGTTTCATTTGGGATAAATGATATTTCACATTAATCATTAGTAACTGCATTAATCTTTGTATGTTCAAGTAAAGGGGTTTTTTTCCCCGTTATATTTTCTCAGTATACGTCTGGCTAAATGTTCACTCGAGTAGGTCAAAACAGAAACTGAAAAAAAAATCAAGAAAAGCAAATTGACGATACAATTTACGCCAAGTTTTAGTTTTCAATTACGTATTAAACAAGCAAAATAGCCCGCGCGTTGCGGCGAGGCATAGTTTTTTCCGAATCGATTTTGAACGAATATTGAGTGAGAATGTGCCCGCGCGTTGCAACGAGGCTGACTTGTATTCAACAGTTTTTTTATATTGCCTACTTGTATGTTCCACGTTATTATACTCGCGCCATAAATGTTGGCTAAGTAAAAAAAAAACAAAATGGGCCCCTTGCGGCAGGGCATAATTTTTTTCGAATCGATTTTGAACGAATATTGAGTGGGAATGTGCTCGCGCGTTGCAACGGGCTGACTTGTATTCAAGTTTTTTTTATATTGCCTTCTTGTATGTTCCACGTTATTACACTCGCTCCATAAATGTTGGCTAAGTAAAAAAGAAAAAAAAACCCAAATGGGTCGGCCCAAGTTGGGAGCTAAAAAACACTATAGCGGTCTATGTATATACGACGTCATTCTTGATCGTTGTTTTTAGCGTAGCTTGCGTATTTATTTTTTTCTATCATACGGTCGAATGCACATGCGCACGATGTAAGACGCAAATGCGTTTGACAAATCATTTCATAAAGCGATATATGATATATTTATACGTATGTTACGGTCTTAATACATACCTGTTGTGAAAGATATCTGCTTATGGCCATATTGGCATATACATCAGAAAGCCTAACTGCTCTAATTCTGACATATTATGAAAAAAAATCTAATTCATCCGTAGTTCACTTCTTTCTTGTATCATCATAACCTGCGAGAACATCATTCCAACATTTGGATTGAGATTTAGAACATAAATTAAGAGGCTGTTTGGATGTAAGCTGTAAAAGGTTTCAAATATACGCAATACCTCCATATTTGATCCGTCTTTTGATGTTTGTTAAGATGAAAATGGTAACTGCAGGACATTCACGCTGGAAGGTTTATCTTGTTCAAAATAGATACAACTTTAGTCGCATACTGTTCGCGTCATTCGGATTTTGCATGCAGAAAAGGTACAAATTTGAGCCACTTTCAACCCGGTTAGACGCTACCACCTCCAATACAGACCAACCCTTTTTTGTTCTTCATGATTTCAGCGACATGCTTGTTAATATCAGCGTTGATTTTTGTTCACGTTTCTGCATATGGCAACAAAATTCTGTTAGACCAAGAGCAGAAAAAGGAACTGATATCAGTAAGCTTGGTGACAAAAAAGAAAACCTCTAGAAAACCTGCTTCTGTTATGCATAGTGAATGAAGAAAACCTCTAGGAATGAAAGCTGCCTTCCATTAAAATGCTTATGAAATCCATCTGTTGAGTTTTGGTCCTCAAACTTCACCAAAATACTATGCCGGTTCTTCATTCGATCACCCCTAAAAGCCAAGATTATAAATAATCACAAAGCTTGCTTATAAAAAAACAACAAAAGGCATTGTCTGCCTTACAAAATTAAAGGCCCGATGTTGCTACTTCAAGTCACTTTTCAGAAGCAATTAATTCTGATTGTATGAGGAATGCATCTAATGCTACGACTGATTGCGGTTGTCGTAAGGACTTCTACAAGAAGTTTTACAACTCCCTAGGCAGTGTACCTAATCGTTGTAATGTAGTATAGGCAAGACTCGGGGGTTGTTATCGTTCTCTAGGGGAATAGGTTAGGAAGGCTTAATCACGGTCTAACAGAATTCTAAGGGTTGAGAGAAGATTATTTTTATGTTTTAATATTTTATGAAAGCAGGTAAAATCATATATTTGAGAGGATGGTTGGTTTTAGCTAATAAACTAAATGATAAACTAAACTAATGGTGATAACAATATAATAAAAGACTGTGTTTATTTAATCATGTATTACTCCCTAGATTGCTTCTCCTAGTGTTGTTGCTTTGTCACACTTGTGATGGTCTATGTAATTATTTCCTAAGTCATGAACGAATTACATGAACCCACCATCTATTTAATATTCCGTTAAGGCAATGTACAAGTAAGGTAGTATGAAGACTATTACAAGGCCCCTAAGAGTATATTAAATGCATTTGAAATATATTAAGAGTGGATCAACTATATAAGGGGCAAGGTAGTATGAAGACTGTTACTCGATGGTATCCTTTCTACACAATCATGTTTTTCTAGGCATATCAACAGCGATACAGACAAAAGCTGGTTTTCTAAGACCTAACATGCATATTCATCACAAGAAGCAACACCACTAAGATATACATCCTAGGTTTCATACAATCATAAATAAACACAATAGAAGGCTTAGCCAAGCATGTTATAAGTAAAACAAGAACAATAATGAATCAAACAACACATAGACATATTGAATGATTAAGATAATCTTACTTGATTAAAACTTGAATTGAAGAGAGTACAATAGGGTTTTGAGGCCCTAAAATCATCCCCAACAGCTGCTAAACGAACTAGGGTTCGTCCCTTTCTTTTACTCTAAAGTTACACCCTTAAAACCCTAATTTCGGGTTTGTATATATAGGAAAACCACTGCGACGGCGTCGCATTTTAATCGTGACGCTGTCGTGACAAGAATATTCTAGATCTTGGGCTGAGTCGTGCGGGCTGACGCCGTCGCAACATCTTATGACGCCGTCATGGGAAGCGTTGTGACGGCGTCACGTGTAATCTGTGACGCCGTCTCCAGCTTCTGAGGAGAAATTCTTTAGCAATGTAGGTGTAGGTCCGTAGTCTTGTCTGTTTCTTCTCCAAATGAGCTCAAGTCACGTGTATTTCTTCTAAATGCCTTCCAACTGTTGAATACCTAAAAAGGAATGATTAAGTACCTATTTTGGGCATAAACACACGATTTAGAAGGTTAAACAACCACAAAAAAGTGTATAAAATGACACCTAATCAAATACCCCTACACTTGGGATTTGTTTGTCCTCAAGCAAATGGGCTTTTCTATCTAGACAATAACAATATGAAGGGTCATTTTACCTACTCTTTAAAAGTATTTTACAACACAACCTTTTAGACCTCATAATTAAAAGCACGGAAAGTATATACTAGCACCTCACATAAGTGTTTGGGATTCTCTCTTTCACTTGGGTGTATAATAAATTATAACAAAAGGGGGAAACGAAAAATCAACACTCATTACCTGTCATAGCATATAAATTACCATAGGCTTGGTAAAGGATCAAACCTCCACCACTAGGCGCAAGCATTATTCATTACTATAAGAGGTCTTTTTAAAGGGTTGTGGGGTGTAGGTGTAAGATAACATATAATGGATGGGATACATTTGGGTGGCTTTGGGTGAATTTGGAGTGGAAGGGTTAGCTAATTATTTACAAGAATACACGCTGGTTTGGTTGCTAAGCCAAGACTCGGACGAAGATATACAAACTCTACACAACTCTACATCAATCTTTTTCTTTTTCTTTTCTATTTTTTTAATAACATAATACATCACTTGGGGTTTATAACACGTACCCCTACACTTGAGCTTTTACATGCTTGATATTTACAATCTAACTAATGACCCGATTTGAGGTGGATCAAAATAACATGGAGATCATCTAACAAATATATGGGGGTATTGACTTAACTTTTCTTCCCCATTCTTCCGCGAAATAAATACTACCATGAATCTCAATCATCCCAAAACAGTATTTACAAGGATAAGGACTTAGCAACCGTGTACTCAAATAATTAACTTAGGTTAAACACAATAATGTACTAAAAGTGAGTACATACAAGGTGGGCTAAGGCGATTTGGGTGTAACGATTGGTTTAAGGGTGACAATGCTCTTCATTAATAGTCCGGCTTAACCAAAAAATTACAAGAACCGTGTAAAAGGATAGGCTCGGAGGGTTGTACTAGGGGTATCCTGCACTAAAGATGAGTGTATGGCAAGGGTGTGGGATAGTTATATGATCGGTGTGACCATCATAACAATTACAGGTTTAAAACATGGGTTAATCCTAATGCCTCTTATCAAGCAAATCCTAATACTTACTATGCGGTCTTGGGATGCATCACAAAACAAGTTCTAGAATTTAATATGCTACCGGTACACTCTCATAATCCTAAAGTAACCAATACCAATGTTTCAGAAAAGGCGACAAAACCACGCATACACATCCATAACGACGGAATAGACACACATATTGCTCACTCCTTAACTCGAACAAGCTAAAGGTATAACATCTAAGGGCGAACCTCACATTTTGGGGGTGGAATTTGAGGGTTTTTGTGCTAGTAATATAAATTCCTATCCATGAGACGCTAATAATACTTGGTTTTCATCGGTATGTGTCATAAAAAAATTTAAATTTGGGTAAAAATTACCTCTTATGCTATGTTTTGATATATTACCCATCATTTTAAGGACGAAGCAAATGGAAAATGAAAGAATAGTTTCTAAGGCTTATTTTCCCCCTACACTTAAGTTGAACATTGTCCCTAATGTTCTATAAAGGTACCCGTAAAAACAAATAAAGGGATAAAAAAACAAGTAAAAGAAACTAGTACTCCCCTGGTTTGCTCAATGATGGAGAAGAAACATGCGATAACTGGTTAAATCATCCTCCAAGAATCATCCAATGAAACTTACTAAGAAATTCCAAGCTTCTTTTCGTCAAATATAACCTGTAATCAAAGACAAAGACAACTATACCAAGCATAAAATGTGCGATATACAATTATACAATTATGAAATTAGGGTTGGACTTTATAAAAGCAGTAAAGATAGTATGAGAGAATTGTCAAACTCGTTGATTTTGCAGGTTTATAATAGAAGAGTACATATTTTAAATGTTATGCAAGTTTTATTTACAAAAATAATTAAAAACTTTAAGTTTTCTGGACCTGGGCGTTTGACGCCATCAGGAGAATCCTGACGCCGTCACAGGTGTCGTGGTGACGGCGTCGCGTGTAAATCGTGACTCCGTCTCCACATTCTGTGAAAACAAATTTTTTGTTTTTGATGAAAAATTTCTTGCACTTGATTCCATAAGTTAGTTCCTGTACAAATAGTTGTATAAAACCTGAGATTTGACAATTCACTCATATGACTCAAAACTGACGCGAATTAATCTAAACAATTTATTTAACATGTTTGAATTTGGCTCAAAAGCCGGATAGATTCCCCTACACTTATTATTTGCAAAATACCTTTGATTGAAATTAAGATGAGGTTAAGAACAATACAAAGCATGATTACAAGATAGAGTTCGAACATGATAGAATAAATAGTAAAGAATTAAAACACACAAGACACTCCTAATATGCGATAAAAGTAAATATTAGGTTGCCTCCCAAAAAGCGCTTTTCTTTATTTTACGAGTCTTGTAGCTAGACTCGAAGTCACACGTCCTTACATGAATTTTCCTTTATCTTCCAATCCAGTTACGTATTCAGGGCCTAACTCTAAACATTCCTTGTAGAACCCTAATATCTTATTCATCACATAGTCAATTCCTCTTCTCTTGTCCTCCTCGTTCCTAAGGTAGACCGATTTTATGTGTTCATTTTTTAGGTTCGACAATGAGTTGTATTGTTTTATCTTATGGGGCATTTTATAGGAAACTTCATCGTTTTCGTCGGTGAACCTGACTGCTCCTTCGGGTGGGTCGTGAGTCATGTTGGATATTTCCACAAAAGGTTTCCCTAGCACTACTTGTGACAGCCCAGGGTCTATAATTGAGCTAATGTCCTCAATAATCATAAAGTCTACGATATAGGTGAAGTTTCCTACGAAGACATGCATTCCGTTAATCCTTCATGTGAAATTGCTAACTCCTCCATTCGCATTTTCCCTAAGGTCGAGTTTTCTCCTCATGATCCAATTATACATCATTCGGGTCATGATATTTAGAGGGGAGTTAAGGTCAATGTAGGCTTTTTCTACATGCACATGCCCAATGTTGCATGGTATCTTGAGGTTCAAGGGGCATCCTTTCGTAATGATGGGGTTTCGAAGAAATATTGAGGGTATTGGGCCACACATAAGGTACTTGTGGTAGGTTAGCTCACCTCTAGTTGGAAATGTGTCAAAGTATTCTACCGTCCGTCCTTCCATTGTTGCCCATTCACCTTTATTAGGACCCTCATTTTGAGGTTCATCATCATCTCGTATGATCTCAATGAACAATACTTCTCCATCATCCTTTTTAGAGTAGACAAATTTCGTGTTAAAGGATCGAGGAACTAATCCAATTGATTCAAGCATCGAGTTCATCTTTCGTACTTGTTCTGTGGTGATGGAAGCTAATGGATCAGGTTGTGGGTGTGGGTTAGAGTTGGTGTTTCCAAGGTTGCCTTTTTCTTCATGTTCTATGTCAGGCTCATTAACTTGGGATTCATCAGGCTGGTTGGGGTGGATTGTGATGGCGTTGATTGAGCCATGGATGTGGGTTGAGCATTATGGATTTTCAGTTGGGTAAGAACGAGCAGACAAAACTGGGGTAGTACTTAGTTTCGGGTTCTTAACCGTATCGCTAGGTAATGTGTCCCCTATTCGATCGGTGATGGCCTTCAACACAGTGTTGATTTTGTTGGTCATCTCGCTTTGCTGTTGTTTGAAATCGGCTTCAAACTTGGATAGTCTAGCGTCTTGAGATGCCATGAAGTTGGACACCAATCCTTCAAGGTTTGATTGATTGTTAGAGCTTCGAGTATTGTTGCTGAAGGAACAGTTTGGGTTTGAATCGTTGGATTGGAACTGATTAGGTGGGTTTGAAAAAATATTTTGAGAGTTTTAAGGTTGTCTCCACCTAAGGTTCGGGTGACTTCTCCATGATGGATTATAGGTGTCACCAAGATTGTTTTGCTCTGGTTTGAAGGTATACCACTTACCTCCTGCTTCATCGGTACGCGAGGATGCGTATTCAACAAAGGCTTGTTCGGGGTCTTCCAGGCAATACTGAGTGTCGTGACTCATGTGACCACTGCAAATCTCACATAAGGTAGTGATTTTGTTTACTTGGGTAGGTTGTGTCGGAGCAAGATGAGCTTCCATCAAGCGTTGGACTTGATTTTTGAGCTTGATTAGACGGTGGTCGGATGTACTTGGGACATCTTGAGGCAATGCGATTGCCTTGACCGGCTTAGCGAAATCCCTTGGGTCGTTCTAACTTTCGTTGTCATAGAGGGCGAGGTCCTCTAATAATGCCCAAGATTTTTTGGCATTTCGGTCACGAAGCTTACCACCGGCCGATTGGTCAATGGTTCGTCTTGTGACCGGATTGACATGGTCATAAAAAATTTGGACTTTGAGCCAAAGTTCGATGCCATGATGAGGGACTTTTTGTAGTAAGTCTTTAAAACGAGTCCATGCTTTAGATAGAGATTCTCTATGATGTTGTTGGAACATCAGGATATCATTGCGGAGTTTTGCGGTCCTTCCCGGTAGAAATAATTGAACAAGGAATCGAGAAGTAAGAACCTCCCATGTGGTGATGGATCCTACTGGAAGACGTTCAAGCCAATTGCTAGCTTGATCGAGATGGGAAAATTGAAACAAACGCAGACGCGTTCTTTCCCTATTTTCACCGTCAAGGTCAAGTGAGTCCACAAGTTTAAGAAAATCCTTGAGGTGTTAGTTTGGATCCTCGGACCGAAGTCCGTGGAATGCGCATCCATTTTGCACTAACCGAATGGTGTCAGATCGAAGAGGTACCACGTTGTTCCCTACGGGGAGCTCGATGGTATTCATGTAGCCCTCGTGGCTAGGTTTAGAGTAGTATCCTAGAGTGCGGATAGGATTCTCGTCTCCCATGGTGGTTGACGAGAATGGGTTACGAAACAGATAACACAAAGAACATATAGACTACAAGAAAGCTAATATGCAGAAATTAAATCTTACTTGAAAGGATTTAAGTAAGTAGAACTAAGCTAAACTATGATCAAAACCTAACTATTCCCTGGCAACGGCGCCAAAAACATGATTGCGGTTGTCGTAAGGACTTCTACAAGAAGTTTTACAACTCCCTAGGCAGTGTACCTAATCATTCTAATGTAGTATAGGCAAGACTCGGGGGTTGTTATCGCTCTATAGGGGAATAGGTTAGGAAGGCTTGATCACGGTCTAATAGAATTCTAAGGGTTGAGAGAAGATTATTTTGTGTTTTTATATTTTATGAAAGCATGTAAAATCATATATTTAAGAGGATGGTTGGTTTTAGCTAATAAACTAAATGATAAACTAAACTAATGGTGATAACAATATAATAAAAGACTGTGTTTATTTAATCATGTATTACTCCCTAGATTGCTTCTCCTAGTGTTGTTGCTTTGTCACACTTGTGATGATCTATGTAATTATTTCCTAAGTCATGAACGAATTACACGAACCCGTCATCTATTTAATATTCTGTTAAGGCAACGCACAAGTAAGGTAGTATGAAGACTATTAAAAGGCCTCTAAGAGTATATTAAATGCATTTGAAATATATTAAGAGTGTATCAACCATATAAGAGGCAAGGTAGTATGAATACTGTTACCCGATGGTATCTTTTCTACACAATCATGTTTTCCTAGACATATCAACAACGATACAGACAAAAGATGGTTTTCTAAGACCTAACATGCATATTTATCACAAGAAGCAACACCACTAAGATCTACATCCTAGGTTTCATACAATCATAAATAAACACAATAGAAGGTTTAGCCAAGCATATTATAAATAAAGCAAGAACAATAATGAATCAAATAACGCATATACATATTGAATGATTAAGATAATCTTACTTGATTAAAACTTGAATTAAAGAGAGTACAATAAGGTTTTGAGGCCCTAAAATCATCCCTAACAGCTGCTAAACGAACTAGGGTTCGTCCCTTTCTTTTACTCTAAAGTTACACCCTTAAAACCCTAATTTCAGGTTTATATATATAGGAAAATCGCTGCGACGGCATCGCATTTTAATCGTGATGCCGTCGTGACAAGAATATTCTAGATCTTGGGCTGGGTTGTGCGGGCTGACGCCGTCGTGACATCTTGTAACGTCGTCGTGGGAATTGTTATGACGGCGTCACGTGTAATCTGTGACGCCGGCGTCACGTGTAATCTGTGACGCCGTCTCCAGCTTCTGAGGAGAACTTCTTAAGCAATGTTGGTGTAGGTTCGTAGTCTTGTCTATTTCTTTTCTAAATGAGCCCAAGTTACGTGTATTTCTTACAAATGCCTTCTAAACGTTGAATGCCTTAAAAGGAACGATTAAGTACCTATTTTGGGCATAAACACACGATTTAGAGGGTTAAACGACACCGAAAAAGTGTATAAAATGACACCTCATCAACGACTAACATGCATAAGTCGCCTAATGTGGAAGAGGTTTATGAATTTAATGATTTGGAAATTCTAATGCATAATATTGGTGATGTTGCTAATTTTTTTGGTGTGTCCCTTAAGTCTTTCAAGGAAATTGATGATTTTACTAAAGAGCTTGAAGCGGGTAATAATCAGTTGTGGTTAAATCAGACTACGAAAACACGTAGTGGGATTTTGGAAATTATTTGTGATAGATGAGACACTCTTTTAAAGTTGCAAGAGAATACCCAAACTGTTGATGACAACCCTGGTATGGTTTCGTCTAGTGTACACGAGTTAAGGGTTGGTGGTGCAGGTAATGATTACGTGAATTCGATTGCTAATATTAATTCTGAGTTTTCTAGTAAGATGGAAACTCTTGCTGGTTATGGTACTACTCTGCCCGATATAGTTTCACCTAACGACCCTATTGTCCGGTCTGTGGATATCAATACTAAGCCAAAATCTTATGTTGGAGCTGCGGGTGCAAGTGCTAAGGACCAACCAACAGTTTCTAACTTTCGGCCTTTGGTGGCTGATCCAGTATTCGATGGTGTTAACATTTCTATTCCCCGTAAAGTTATCGAAAAGGTTAGTACATGTTTTGAAGATACTTTATACGGTTACTTTATTGGAAAAAGAATGGCGTTTCCGGTTGTTGAATATTATGTAAGGAACAACTGGGCGAAACATGGTCTGACAAGGATCATGATGAATAACAAAGGTTTCTTTTTCTTTAAATTTAATTCGCGGGCTGATCTAGAAACTATTTTAGAGGGTGGTCCTTGGTTGATACGTAAGTCTCCGATCATTCTTAAGAATTGGTCGATGGATACCAGATTGCTTAAAGAAGAATTGGCTCGTATTCCGATATGGGTTAAATTGCATGATGTCCCTATTCAGGTCTTTGAATAGGATGACATTAGCTTAATTGCTACGTTTATTGGCAAACCTATTATTCTTGATTCATACACAAGTTCTATGTGTAATGATTCGTGGGGTAGGAGTAGTTTTGCTAGGTGCTTAATTGAGGTTAATTCAGATTTTGATATCTTAGAGGTTGTTACTACTAGTGTTCCTTCACTTACCAGGGATGATTTTACTAAAGAAACAATCCGTGTTGAGTATGAATAGAAGCCATCAAGGTGTGATTTATGTAAGATATTTGGTCATGTTCATGACCATTGCCCTAATAAGGTGGTGAGTCCTCATATTGTTACTAATTTAAATGTTGTTACTCCTATTGTTGAGAAAACTAATGATGGTTTCCAAACAGTGGGTAAAAAGAAGAAGAGAAATGATAAATCCACATCTACTAATGGTGGTCAGTTTACTAGTCATTCAGTCAAACAAAATGTAAGATATGAGCCTAAGGCGACGACAAGCGCACCAAAGAAGGGAGCAACTAATGTGGATAATTCATTTAAGCCGTCTTCTATGTTGAAGACTACGGATACTTCTTCTAAGAATGATAATATCATCACGTCTAATTCTTATTCAACCTTGATTGAAGAAGAAGAAGAAGTGGAAAATGTGTATGATGAATTTGCTAACTTATTCCAAAATACAAAAACCAGTGGAAGTTCATCTTTCACGGCTGTTGTTGGTTAGCTTTTCATTTGCACCATTTGTTCTATTTACATTTAGTTGTCTCTAGAATTGTAAGTGTTTATGGCATATCATAAGCACTAGTTTTAGGTGCTTATCAAGCTTTTTATCTTAAGGTTAATGTGGTACTTCATCCACATTCCATTTGTACTTAACAGTTTTTTTGGATAATATATTTACCGGGGCAACCCTTTACCCAAAAAATAAAAAAAAACAACTTAGGAATCACTTATATAGCAATTAAGACAACTCTTTAATGAAAGGCAAACGCATTCCTTCGGTTAATCATTAAAGAAATATATGGAAAGAACATCAAATTTTTGAGAAATCAACTTACAACTGCCATGTTAGGTGCCAAAGAAGCTTGATCAGAATTATGTGTCTTGAAAACAATAAATGAATGAACCCTGCATTGACCGACCAATCCATTCTTATGAACAATATCATAACTGAACTTAAATAGATGATAAAATCTAATTTTACACCATAACTAATTGACAAATTCTCTTGAAAATTTTACTTAGTGGTTCAAGCCTATTATAAAAACAAAAACAGAAACCATTGAAAAAAAATTAGAATATAAATTTTCACAAAATGCAAAACCCCCAAATCTAAAGAAAAAAATTATGATTATTAATATTCACTAAGTAATTAGTTTTGAGGGTTAGGATTTGCAAACTTACTTATAATCAAAACGCTCTTGGTACTCAAAACCCGTTTGGAGCCCCAATATCATTTTGATAAAAATAAGAAGAAGCTAATTTAACTTAAAGAGAAGAAATCTTTAAATTACATTATCACCAAGTTCAGTAGCTTTTTTATTCATCTTCACACCTTCATCCTTCAAAACTTATAAAACTAATAATGAAAATCAAAAATTGTAATCACATAAGAAAACCCCTAAAAAAATATAAACATCTCAAAAGATATAATTAGGATTCAAAAACTTACAAAATTTATGTAGGCCGGCATGCAATTTTAAGATTTTATTTTTCATACACCCATGAGTGCACCACCGTTCTTCCATTCCATATGCATATCCGACCAGACCCACATTCAAAGAATGTGCCAAAACTAATAGGTTGTGCCAGGTCAGGTTGAAGACGATAGAGGCTGTTACCACCAACTATGAAGCGTTTTCTAGAAAGCAATGGAAGGAGAAGAAAAAAAACATACATAAGGACGAAGGAGAGTGTCATTTAGGCTAGCATATTCAGCCCAGTGGAAAAGGCTTTTTTGGGCCATAGGTGAAACGACTGTGAAACGGCGTCGTTTAACGCCTAAAATGAGTATATACAAGCATTATAACCCGCGCGTTGCAGCGGGGTTTCATTTTTTTTGAATTGATTACATAAAAAGTGAAACTTATAAATCATAAGTTAATAGAGCGTACAAAATATAAACGCACTTACTGATAATCATCCCTAGCTAGTACAAATCTTACATGAAAATCATTTACCATCATTTACCACAACCTGGTTAATGTACCCAATCGATAGTTATTTTGTCTTCGAGTATTAGCTTACATTTTTGAAGTTCAGCGTGATCAGTTTGTGGTTTATTTGTCAAGCCTTATTCCTGAAGCCTAGCTTCCTAGTTTTAGCTGCAACATTAAGCAATTTACGATAAGCATATGATCAAGGCGTACCATAGTCTTTAGTTTATAAAGCTAACACTGAAATAAGCCAAATACACCAAAGGTCAGCACCTATTTAGACCTTTCACATAGGAAATTAACTAAACCAATGGATTTCTAAAACTACAACCTTAAACACTATTATTTTCGGAGATCATAATAAGGGGATAGAAGAACAAAGTCGGTGATTTAATATACCTTATAATCTGCTTATTATTATATGTAGAGACTTAATAAAAAAGCTATCTCAAATATTGGGAGTGTATAATTTTCACGTACCTGGTTACCGTCTATAATCGCTGACAACAAATGAAAACTTTATCCGCTGTCCAAGGTCTGGTGCTTTTCAAGAAGTCAACATCATTTGTGTCTCTAATAGTTGGCTGAACAGCAAGAGACGAAAGTGAAGATGCAAAAATGATAATAGGATTGGGTGAAGTAGTGCACTTCCAGCAGTAGCTTGATTTGCAGCACAATAACTTCCAAAATTCTTTCGGTTTGATTCCTTAGCGATTCTTGAAAACTGTAAAAAAAGAGCTAGTGAGAAACGGTATGATGATGCGACTATCTAGATGTAGCACCTTGGGTAACGGGTCAAATAGAGACATTTTTTTATTGCCCAAGTTGACTTGAAACCTTTTTAGTCCAGCGTTTGTTAATAATGTGGAAACTAGAAGGGGGGTTGAATAGTTTTTATCGTTTTAAAATTAAAACTTAGATTGTCGACTTATGTGAACTCAAGAGATATACACAAGTGTATATGATAGCGATGCAATAAGTAAATAAACAATCTACGAAATATAAACAAGTAAAGATAAGAAAGATCAAACCGATGACACAATGATTTATAGTGGTTCGGCTACGAAGCTCCTCTTCGCCTTACTCCACTCCCCAAGTACCCAACTTGAGAGTTATCTTCACTATGCCAACAAGCTCCCTTTAGGCGGAGAAAACCATACACGTCGCTTACACTTTTTCCGGTACTAAGCTAAATACCGAGTTCTACTTCGAGATAAAACCAATCTAACACACTATGTATTTTATGGCCTAAATACTAACCTATCATACACATATGATACACACAACACACAACACAAGATATACAAGATGAATGATTATCACAAACGTGATGACACAACTAAACTATTAACACTTGAAGCTTGACGTCTTCTTAAGTGTTCTTCACTAAAGAGTGGAATGAGTTGATCACTTGTAATGGATTATGCAACAAGTATAATGATCAAAGAATATATAAAAGATAAAATATGTGTGAGAAAATATTTGTTAAGAGTTGTATAAAATGAAAGCTTGAGGTTGGTATTTATAGGCAACCTTTTGAAATTTAAATTTGTCCTAGGGAGTGTAGGCCGGTTCCATTGATTTTGGCTGCCGGTTCCATTCATCAAAAGAACCGGTAAAACCGAGCTACAGTAATTTTTTTGGCTATAAATACCAAGCCATTTCTCATGTTTTCATACACCTTCTCACTTGATCTTTCTCTCTATTTCTTGCATAGTTTCCTTTAACATTTTGTAGGTAATTTACTTCAAAAAAGAAAATTGTCAAACACCCCTTCGAGATGATCAAGTTTCAAGCATCTTGTTTTGGATCTCCATATCATCATCAAGATCACATTGTTGAATCTTGAACATCATATTGTAGTTGTTAGTTACATTTATCATTGTAAATCAAGTGTAGTAGTGTTGGTTTGATTCTACCGTGTGAAGAATCCGGTATTTAGCTTTGTACCGAAAAAGAGGTATAAGCAACGTTGTGAGGCTTCTTCGCCGGTTGAAAGGAGTTCGATGACTAGTGTTTACAAACTCTTGAGTAGGTGACTCGGGGAGTGGAGTATGGCAAGGAAGGTGTCCTTGTAGCCGAACCACTATAAATACTTGTGTCTTGGTTATCTCTTTCTAACTCTCCATTTATTTGTTTTTATATATCTTACATCATATACCAATACCAATATCATAGTCATTTCACGTATAGTTTCAAACAAATTTTTTAAAAGGTAACAATTAATAGGAAAACTATTCAACCCCCTCCTTCTAGTTTTCCACAATTGGCATCAAGAGCTAGGTTACTTAAGTTTTAAAAGAAATTGTATTTTAATCTTTAAACGATTATGGATTCGGAAAACTACAAAGAGGGTCAATCTATGCAACGACCACCGCTTTTTGAGGCTAATTGTTTTATATATTGGAAAAACCGTTTTGAAACCTATGTGAAATCTAAGGCGGGTTGATGGCACCAAGTAATCGAGCTATGAATGCGTTGCTACAAAACAAAGTTAGTAGGCAAGCAAATATATATATGACAATCACAAATGCACACATATACATTTCACATAATGAACATCCATCATTAACAAAACTAACGAAAATAATGTTAAATCCATTATAAGGGATAAAACATAAATTTTGGCATTAAAGCCATTACATGATAAGCTTAAACTAGAAAATTGAAGAAAACAATTAGAAATCCTAAATCTTGGGATAGAAAACATTTTCCCATATAATCCGAGGGGTAAGGTGAGATGGTTATGCGGCTAATGCGAAAAGTAAGGTGGGTGTGATGGAGAGCCGATGTGGTGTCGAATGTATGAGAACATGTAGTTGACACGGTTTCGGAGCATTTGGATTTCATGCCTTGTGGTGCTACAACATTGACAAAACATGTTGTGGAGGTGAGGCATGTCATTTGGATGAACAAAATCCAAGATGTTTGGAGGATTGGGAAAATCTTGATTTTCAAGATTTGGTTGTGGATGGTGAATGTTTTCAAGTGAAGGTGCATTGTTGTGGAGGAGAGGTATGTTGTTGTTAATGTTAACAAACAAAGGTTGGGTTGATGGCAATGGTTCAAATTCGGGTGGTGGATTTGGAAAACCGAGAGGTGGTCGAGAGACACGTGGAGGTGAAGATGGATTAGAAGGGTCCGGTGGCCAATTATCCATGGTTTGAACATAGGGATCATTTGGTGAAATTTGAGGTGGAGGAAGTTTTTGAGGTTCTAGTTTTATCGGAATGACAAAACGAAGTTTAGGTGGTGGTGCAACGTGAGTTGGTGTCGGAGACTCATTTGGTGATGATGAAGAGGTGTAGTGTGTACTTTTGCTAGAGATGGATTTTGATGGAGCTTGAGGTGGTGAAAGGGATTTCTTTCTATGAGGTGGTGAGGGAGTTCTCTCATTTGGTTGTTCTTCACTCGAGGATGTGAGATTGACATAGTTTGGATACTTGACACTCATTCTTGAGGTTTTTCTTTGAAGTTTGGTGAATTTGTTTTGGATGAACTAGTCATAGTGATGAACTAGTAAGGTTGTATATGAGGAGTATGGTGAAAATGTGAAGAAAATGGTGTTTGAGGATGATGATTATAAGGAGAAAGTGGTGATATGAATTGTATAATGGTTCTTAGATTATATGGAGAACATGTTATATCCTAAGGTTTAAGATCCCACATAGTATCATATAGCATGGTTATGAGATAAAGTAGAAAAAGTTAAAAATAAAAAAAATTCGAATTTTGGCGCCTGACCTGGAGATCCACGGATCTACCAAAATAACGTACGGATCTACCATATGGTGGATCGTGCATTTGATTTAGTGTAGAGAAGGGGTATGTTAGGGCGTTCAAATGAGTAGCGGCGGAGTTGTGTATGGCAAGTAAAAAGAGATTTAGCTGGTGGTATCGCTTCGCGCGAGCGCGGTCATTTATAATGTAGCATGCGTTACCAGTGGCGCGCTTAGGAGAGAGATTGGTGTCGTATAGTGGCAGAGGAGAGCAGAGGCTTACGACTGAAGATAGAAGATGTTTACGGTAAAGCGTAGGTATGTACGGAGCATATATGAGACAAGAGGACAGATATTATTTATTAAGCAGCGAGAGCGTTTTGAGCAGTAGTAGCGAATAAGCTGGATAAAGATAGTCGTATATGTGTAATCTGTGAAGTAAGTGTGTAGGGAGTGGTATCCGCGCGATCTCCCGCGTATGTTTTAGGAGGAGTGATGGGACAGAGAATATAAACTCATATACAATTAAAAGGATAGTATTAGGCTACTAGGGAAATCGAGTTTTATCGGATATAGGTTTTGGAGATCATATTCTTCTTCATTAGTCGTTATCTCTCTGCCCTTTTGTATGTGACAGCAGATGCATCCAAGATGTAGTGCGGATGGGGTGTGATGGTGTGCGTGCTGGTGGCGGAGCGTGGTCGAGAGTTAGAGGGGCGCGAAGAGTGATCATCAGTGAGAGCGACGTGTAATGCGGCATGGCTACAGGGTAAGGCGGAGACTTATAGGACGTTTGGATGGTGTCTGCAGAGGTGCGACCGCCCTTTGTGGATCTGGGTGGCAGCCCCCTTTTCACGTGGGCGACGCAGATTAACAGCGCGCTGGGTCGGGAGACATGAGAGCACGCGGTGGAGTGGGGCTAAGCGAAAAGCAAAGGTGGGATGAGGTAGCGAAGGCGAGGGCGGGCGCGAGTAATTGATAGATAGGTGCAGGCCGAAAACTCGGCATGGGCGAGTAAGTATGCTGAAGCAAGAAACGAGGACGCATCTCGGGCCAGTGCTGACCGCAAGGCTCAGTGATAATAGTTGTTAGAGAGTGGCAGTTAAAAGTGGAGGGAGAAGCTCGGAGAAGAAATGAGGCAATAAAAGCGGTGGACGAGAATGAGACAACACTAAAATGCGAGGGGGGTAGAAATAAGACGTTATGCAAGTGCTCCCCCTTGGTGTATGCTCCCCCTTGTTTAGGGCACCAAGGAATCAAGCTATAGAGACGTGCTACAAAACAAAGTTAGTAGACAAGCAAATATATATATAGCAAAAACACATGCATATATATAAGCATAACAACCACCATCATCAAGACACAAACAGATAATATTGTTAATTTCATTATAAGGGAGGAAACATAAAAATGAGCAATAAACTAAAAATAACAACCACTAGAAAAATATAAATAAACTAGAAAAATAAAAATAAAATAAAATAAAACTAGTAGATTCCAAATCTTGGGATAAAATCTTTTCTACCATATAATCTGATGTAGTGATGAAACACCAAGGTGATTAGTGCGGAAGATCCAAGGTGGTGTCGGAAGTAGGAAAACATGTAATTAACACGTTCCCGTAGCATGTGGATTTTATGCCTAGTGGTGCTACAACATTAACAAAACATGTTGTGAAGGCGAGGCATGGCATTTGCATGTATGAAATCCAAGATATTGTTGGGAGGGTTAGGAAATTATTGATTTCCTAGGTTTGGTGGCAAATTTTATAGTTGAGGTACATTGTTGTTGATGTTAACAAACAAAGGTTGAGGTGGTGGCTCACCCTACCCTTTCATTTCCACTTAAGCTTCCCCGGTTTGGGGGATTAATAGATTGGATACCCGAGAACCATAATCCTTCCTAGGAACAGCTTCTACGACGATATATAGGGGTCATGTTTGTTTGGCATCTATGCCCCCTGCCCTCCAATGGTTGTTCAAATTTGGGTGGTGGATGTGAAACACGAGGTGGTGTCGATGGATTTAAGGGGCACTGTTAGCCTTATTTTTATATAAGTTAAACAAGAATGTTATCGATCTTCTTAATCACAATTAGCCTCGTATTGTAATAAGCTAGTCGAATTTAACAGGTTTGGAATTTAAGCTAATATTGTCCATGTTTCGGGCTAAAGCCCAACACAAGCCAAGCTTGGCCCATGATAATAGTCCATACTCCTAGGTATGAGACTAGAAGTATAAATACCCCTTGACCTCATGTGGTGAAGGGTGTTGGTTGTCATTTGTTTCTCATAGTGATAATCATACCATTCTTTTTATCTCTCTAAATATTCTTCTTATTTCCATCTCTTTTCTCTTAGCTTATTCGGTTCGTAAAGGGCTTATTGGTTAGCTTATTGTGTGATGATATGGATTAGATATTAGGATAACATGTGGTATCAATCGCCAAGGGGTTTTTGGTGATCTGTTGTAGTGGTTTGAGCTTATTAAGCTTCATACAAGCCTATACCGTAGCTTATATGAGCTTATTTCGAGCTTATTTGGTTAAAGTTTTCTTGTTTTCTATAGATTAGTTTATTTAGCTTATTAGTTTAGTTGTTTTTTAAGTAGAAACAAGGTTCTTCCTAAAAAATTTAAGCTTATTTTGTACTTTTTCTTGATTCAAAAAGTGGTAAATTTTTTGGTGTTAAAAATCATAAAGTTCGTGTTTTTATGTTAAGAGTATCTTAGTTATACTTAGTTTTGCAAAAGAAATAAACAAAAAACGTTAAAAAGTGTGTCTTTTAGGTGTTTCAAAAGTTGGTTATCTAGAAAAGTTTAAATGAGCCGAAATTGCCACTTGAATGTGCCAATTTTGCCATTAGCCAAAATTGCCACTTTGCATTAGTAACAATTGCCACTTTGCATTAGCCAGACCATGAATTGACATTTTAACCGATTTTGAATCAACCAGAATTGCCAATAACCTATTTGACATTCAACCAGAATTGTCATTAACCGAATTTTTGGACATCATCAAAATTCTTCTAGCACGATTTTGACCATGTAACCGAATTTGCCACATCAACCAATTTTGACATTTTTTTTTTAAGCACCGTTCAATTTAATGGTTTCTTGCTTGATTAGTAAAATCCCACAAAATACTCATTTCTTTCTCGATTTAATCAAGACTTTAACATCCCGTGAACTAATTTCATTACTCAATTCCACATAACAATCACTTCATAAACTAAAGATCTGATATCCTTCACAACAACATTAATATGTCAAATTCCAAATAACAACAACATGCAACTTCCAAACATCAAGTGATCTATACAATGCCATCATGGAAGCCGGTGGTAAATATTGTCCTCCAATGTTAGCACCTGGTAACTACGTTCAGTGGAAATCCAGAATCAAAAGATACATTGACACCAAACCTAATGAACTTATCCATTATTGTCTTGAGCATCCACCTTACAAATTCAAATAGGCTGAAAGAACAATTCCAGTTGTAGAATGTAGTTCAGAAACCACCACAGAAGGGTACATGGAGAACTATAAGAATGTTTCAGAAGACATAAGGAACCTATTGAATGCTGAGGCCGAAGTTGTTCATATAATTTTCACAAGGATAGACAATGATATCTACTGCATGGTTGATGCTTGTCCAAATGCTATAGAGATGTGGAAATCCATTGAAATGTTGAAACAAGGTGAGTCAATCAATGTCCAAGATCTTGAAACCAGTCTGTATTGAGAATTTGGAAAGTTCACCTCACGGGATGGTGAATCACATGAATCGTATTACTAAAAGTTTTACAAGATGATAAATGAGCTTGTTAGAAATAAGTGTGAAGTTACCAATCATCAAGTGAATGTTTAGTTCTTACTTTAATTATAACCAGAATGGCAAAAGTTTGTGACACTTGTTAAGCAGAGTCAAGAGTTGAAGACTGTCTCTTACCACAAACTTTATGACATTCTGAAGGAACACCAGAACAAAGTCAATGAGATAAGAGCTGAAAGACTAACACATACTGCTAATCTACTTGCACTTGTTGCTCAACAACAACTAGTTTACCATTCTCAACCACATCTACTCACTACACTCAAAATTCCTCAACCATATCACAACAAGCTGCTACCAGAAATAAAGATAAAGCAATTGTTAACTCTCCTCCACCCATTTATGATTAAGAACCTGATATGGTTACTAAAGATGATGCATTGTCAAAGGAGACGGAGATTGATAAATTGATGGCTTTAATCTCTTTATCATTCAAGAAAATCTACAAACCTACCAACAACAACCTTAAAACTTCATCAAACACCAGTAGAGCTAATCAGGATAATAATCCAAGAACCAACAGAGGATCTGGGTATGATAATCAGAGGGCAGTTAATGTTGTTGGGGCTAGGGAGAAATTAGGGACGCAAGTTGTGCAGCAATCTAGGATTCAATGTTATAACTTCAAGGAATTAGGGCATGTAGAAAGGGAATGTCAGAAACTGAAATAGGCAAAGAATGCAGCTTATCACAAGGAGAAGATACTATTGTGTAAAAGAGGAAGCTGGAATCCAGTTGAGTGCTGGATAAGTTGATTGGAGGGATGACACTGATGATGAACCTGATGATCAAGAATTAGAAGCATATTATTTGTACATGGCAAAGATTCAAGAGGTTACTCCATATACAGCTGAGAATTTTGGACCCATATTTAATGCTGAGCCATTGCAAAAGGTACAACATAACGATGACTATAATGTGTTTGCCATGGAAAAAGAACATCTTAACCAACCTGAATCTGTTAATGACACATATCTGGCTGATCAAGGTGATACTAATATCACTACTGATTCATTATATATGAGTACTAATGGATAAAAGGCTGATCAGGATGATGATAATCTTGCTAGAGAACGTGATTTGCTTGCTTCTTTAATTAAAAAACCAAAATGTGAAATTGATGAAATCAAAAACCGTAATAAACTTTTGGAAACATCAAACCAGACTTTAGTTAATAAATTGAAAAGTGAAATTGAGGATTTCAAAATCAAAAACAAATGTTTAGAATCATCAAACAACCATTTCAAAGAAGCAAACACTGAACTAGCAAAGAATAATCAATTGATGTTCAAAGACCTTAAAAAGTTCCAAGCTGAACTTGATAGGTATCATGATGTGAATTATGCGTCAAAGGTTGAAATTGAACGTGCAAAAGCTAAAGGGGAACTAATCTCACACAAAATGTCTTCTGAAAGTCATTTAATGAATATACTCTAATGATAAATGATTTAAATCAAACGATTTCAGAAATGAAAGAAGAGCTTATAGCACATCACCATCTCCATAATGTCATAAGAAAAAGAGGTTCAAAAGAAGTTTTACAAAACTCGTAAAGATAAAGAAATTGAAAGGTCATTGCTTTGGAAAACAAATTCAAGGTTTTGGATGATATTGTATATAAACATGTCAATCAGTTCAAACAATGAATATGCTTAATCGTAATTGTAAAATAAGTTTTGTTAAACTGGAGTTCCTCAAGAAAACTCAAAGAGCGAATCCTCGTCTGTATGATATAGGTTGCTATAATGATAATCTTGCTTTAATGTTAGCTCTTGAATCTGACAAAACGATTCGTCTTTCCCAAGAAGGTCGATCAAAATTAAGTGATTTAATCAAACCCTTTGATTATAAAAACTCGAATAATCTTTATGATTTGTTCGTTCCACAACGTGAAAAGTCTGCTAAAAAAAGATATTTTTCAAAAAGGTCAAGAATAAGTCATACACCTGTAAAAAATGAAAATTTAAAAGATTCTTTTAATAAAAAGTGTTAGAAAAACGGATGGATGAATTCATTTCATGGGATAAAAAGTGTAAAAGCTCTAAACAACTTTTCAAAATTAAAAGTAGTGTTGACACGATTTTTGATAGAGTGAAACATTGCAAATTATCAATCGCTAAAAGGAACAATTTTGGTCATATAGATCCGTTTATTCAAAATACATTTGAAGGAATTTTAGTCGTCAAATTCGTGTAATTTTGGCTGATTTAGAAAAATTTCACTTGTGTTTGAAAGAGGAAATGGTTTATGATTTAAGATACTTTAATTATCTTGAACATGAAGTAGACTCTCGTAAATCTCAACTGGAAACTCAAAAAACATAATTTTTGAATGAAATAGACCGACTTTCCAGGGAATACTACTATGCTGATCACATGAATGCTATACTTGATGTGTACACGAAGCTTGATGAAGTCACTGACCTACAATGTGATTATTTGGACCAAGTAGTTAAATGTGAACGTCTTGAAACAGAGCTTTAAAAAAGAACTAAAAAGGTCAACAACAAATCTTTCAATAAATTGTCAAAAAGGTTTTCTGAACTTGAACAACAATCGATTAATCTTGAACTTGCTTTACAGCAAAGTCAGGAACAGGCTAAAAATGACAAAGTTTGGAAACAAAATGAATCATCTTCATTTTGAGAACTTAATGACAAATTTTTTGAAATATAAGATTTGAAAACTCAGCTTCAAGACAAAAGCATTGCAATTAGCAGAGTCAAGAGTTAAAGATTGTCTCTTACCACAAACTTTATGACATTCAGAAGCAACACCAGAACGAAGTCAATGAAATAAGAGCTGAAAGACTAGCACGTATTGCTAATCCACTTACACTTGTTGCTCAACAACAACCAGTTTACCATTCTCAACCACATCCTGCACACTACACTCAAAATTCCTCAACCAGATCACAACAAGCTGCTACCAGAAACAGAGGTAAAGCAATTGTTAACTCTCCTCTACCCATTTATGATTAAGAACCTGATATAGTTACTAAAGATGATGCATTGTCAAAGGAGAAGGAGATTGATAAAATGATGGCTTTAATCTCTTTATCATTTAATAAAATCTACAAACCTACCAGCAACAACCTTAAAACCTCATCAAACACCAGTAGAGCTAATCAGGATAATAATCCAAGAACCAACAGAGGAACTGGGTATGATAATCAGAGGGTAGTTAATGTTGTTGGGGCTAGGAAGAATGTAGGGACACAGGTGGTGCAGCAATCTATGATTCAATGTTTTAACTGCAAGGAACTTGGGCATGTAGCAAGGGAATGTCAAAAACCAAAATGGGCAAAGGATGCAAATTATCACAAGGAGAAGATGCTATTGTGTAAGGAAGAGGAAGCTGGAATCCAGTTGAGTGCGGAACATGTTGATTGGAGGGATGACACACATGATGAACCTGAAGATCAAAAATCGGAAGCGTATTATTTGTACATGGCAAAGATTCAAGAGGTTACTCCAGATGCTGCTGAGAATTCTGGACCCATATTTGATGCTGAGCCATTGCAAAAGGTACAACATAACGATGACTATAATGTATTTGCCATGGAAATAGAACATCTTGACCAACCTGAATCTGTTAATGACACATATCTGGCTGATCAAGGTGATACTAATATCACTACTTATTCATTAGATATGAGTACTAAAGGATAAGAGGCTGATAAGAATGATGATGATCTTGCTAGAGAACATGATTTTCTTTCTTCTTTAATTAAGAAACTAAAATGTGAAATTGATGAAAGCAAAAACCGTAATAAACTTTTGGAAACATCAAACCAGACTTTAGTTAATAAATTGAAAAGTGAAATTGAGGATTTCAAAAACAAAAACAAATGTTTAGAATCATCAAACAACCATTTCAAAGAAGCAAACACTGAACTAGCAAAGATTAATCAATTGATGTTCAAAGACCTTAAAAGGTTCCAAGCTGAACTTGATAGGTATCATGATGTGAATTATGCGTCAAAGGTTGAAATTGAATGTGCAAAAGCTAAAGGGGAACTAATCTCACACAAAATGTCTTCTGAAAAGTCATTTAATGAATATACTCGAAAGATAAATGATTTAAATCAAACGATTTTAGAAATGAAAGAAGAGCTTATAGCACATCAAGAAACCATCTCCATAATGTCACAAGAAAAAGAGGCTCAAAAGTAGTTTTACAAAATTCATGAAGATAAAGAAATTGAAAAGGTCATTGCTTTGGAAAACAAAGTCAAGGTTTTGGATGATATTTTATATAAAACCAGTCAATAAGCGTGAATTATAAGCCAAGCAACATAATAAGCGTGTCGGATCATATAAAAACTCTATATTTATTTTTCCAGATTTTAGGTGACTCTTATGAGTCTTTATTTCACAAAATAAATTCCTAGAATAGATCACACAAAAAACAATAAAAACATCACAAATATGCATTTTTAGGCGTTTTTGCTATTTTTTTATGTAATTATAAACCGATATAAACGGCTCGTGATGCCACTGTTGGAAATGGTTTTCTAATAACCTAATATTACACATAATATTCTACGAGCTACGCAACAAAAATAAACACATATAGCAACTCTAATTAACATAAAAAATGAAAAGACGTACCTCTAGCAACCAAGCTAGTGAAAAAACGAGAGCCTCTTGAAAATACACACGTATATAAGACTGTGCGAAACCGAAACCATTTGATTTGCTAAAGTAAGCAACCTCTACGTGTATCCACACTACACGCTACCTGATATCACCCGAATGCTAGTTCCTTAAACTAACCGAATACTTAAAAGAATGAACCGCAAGTTCGGTTTTCTTCTAAGGGATCCCTAATTTTTGTCCATAAGAAGGAGAAGAGAAGAAAGGTGTGGTACAAGGAATGAGAGCTAGAGACCCCTCTATTTATAATCAATATATTGCTCCCAAGTATACCTATCCCACCAATGTAGGATAAACTAGTTTTCTCTTCTTTTCCCTCTCTTGGCCTCCCCCATCACAAGCCCAACACCCCTTTGGGTTGACTTTTTGACATTGTATAATTAACATGTACATGACATATTAATTAAGGAACTTAAAGTTAAATATTCGTAAACGAACTAATTAACGACCTTTAAGTATTCTATCGTTAGATATATTAATATACATAATAAATATACACGTATATTATTATATATACTAATAGAGTATTAAATGTATATATATAATTAATATACACCTATATCATTATATATATCTAATAGAGTAATATCTATGTGTATATGTGTGTGACCCCCGCAGGCTCACGTATTTTTAACCGTATAAATATTCGTATGACATGAGCACATCCCAACAGGTCACTAAAAAGGAATCATCAGTTAAGACTATCAAGAAAAAGGCTTAGATCAAGACACCCTCTTTCCCTGACTCAAAACCTGAAAAGAAGACTGACTCTTCCATTGAACAACTTGTGGAAACTAGAAGGAGGGGGTTAAATAGTTCTTACCATTTTAAAAATTAAACCTTAGATTGTCTACTTATGTGAATACAAAGGATCTACAAGAATTTATATGATAGCGAAACAATAAATAAATAAGTAAATACGGAATGTAAATAAGTAAAGATAGGAAAGATCAAACCAAAGTTATGATGATTTATATGGTTTGGCTGTGAAACTCCTCTTCTCCCTACTCCACTCCCCGAGTACCCAACTCGATAGTTTTCTTCACTATGTCAACAAGCTCCCTTTAGGCGGAGAAAACCGTACACGTCGCTTACACTTTTTGTAACGCCCCTCTACGAGAAGGAGGCCGAAACATCATAATCATGGTGTCATATCAAAGCACAATAAAGGCATACAAACCTACAAGCGGGAAACCGGAATCAAACATCGGTCCCCTTCATAAAATAACTGTACATAACTGAAAAGAAAGTAATCTAAAGGTAGCTCTCATCCTAAGCTTAACCCTTTTTGCCCAAATCCCATCGCCATGTACCTGCCGTAAGAAACATGAAAAGAAATACGGCTGAGCATAATTGCTCAGTGAACGGATAAAATGATACAGTAAGATAGGTATAAATCATGAATAAATAAACATGAAGCAGCGGAATATGAATCGTCAGTGTCATGAGAGAATCTGTAAGATAAGTCATGAGAGAAAAGTAACATAGGAAAACATAATTAACATGGGTACAAGATGTCGTATGATATCATATGTGTTGTGGAGAAATTGAAGGGTACATCATGGGGAAACTGTGGAGCAAGCAAAACATGGGTAAAATGAGGTGAAAGACATTTTTGTAAATCATAAAAGTCATGGGGAAATATAGGAGTAAGTGAGTATCATGAAAACATACATAAGAGTTATGAGGAAAGTGGTAATATGTAAAGTCTGGATATTATGAGGTAAGAAATATCATGAAATGTCATAATTGTCATGAGGGAAACTGAGGAAAATACATCGTGAGAAACTAAGTGTGAAACATGTAAACATGGATAATATGGAGTAAAAGATGTCATGAGGAATAGGAATGAACATGTAAAGCATGGTTGTTAAGATGTAAACGTATAATGGAATATCATAGGTAGCATAACATAATAATAAGGATTTGCCCACGAGCTCATATAATCATACATAATAATAACGTGCATACATGCATAAAGTAGAGGGGATGCCTCAACATGTACTAGAGGGGTGACCTCTTATAATGAAATGGGTGGAGGGATCAACTCCAATGTGATGGGATGTAGAGCACACACCAACCAATCACCATGAAACGTATAAACATGTAAACTAGGATGCACCCATACGCCCCGAATAATAATGGCCAGACATGAAATAAAGTAACGTGAAAAGGGACGCCGCGTGAAATCACTCTCAACGCGAAAGAGTCATGACACAGGTGCCTCAAGTGTCATGGTCATGGTACCTCCATAACTAGGTGGTAAGTCACATAAATCATGGTCATGCATATATATATAGCTCGGGCAGTGGGACATGAAATAAACATGGAATAAATCATGGCAAAACATAGAAATGGGGAAGCATAGCAGTTCTTGGGGAAATGAATCATGAATAGAAAGAATGTCCTTACTGAAAGGACGGAATATCCGTACCTGGACAATGAAGCAGTGAAAGGAAGAAATAGAAAGATATCACTCCGTCTTCACACGTGCTACATGATAAAGAGCTTGTATAAGTTACTTGTGCATGATTTAAGTTTCTTTCTATATTTAGTAACTTTCTATTTTTGGTAACTTTCCTTGATTGGTATACTGAAAAAGCATGAGAATGTCCTTACTGAAAGGACGGAATAACCCGTGACCTTATGTCCAGCAGTAACGGAAAGAGATGGATTAAAAGATGAAAAGGCTACTCATAGCTTAATGCGATCATACATGTTAAAGGACATATAATAACTTACTTGTTCATAGATTAGAGGTTACTTTTCATTTTTGAGCTTTCTGTTTTATAGCACTTTCTATTTTTAGTAACTTACTATTTTTACAACTTTCTATTTTATAACTTATTTCTATTTTAGCAACTTTCTATAATTAGCATGATTCTTTGATTAGTACCTCCATGATTAACATATTTCATATTAGTATGTTTCATGATTAGTATTCTTGTTATATTGGGTACTTTCCAAAAATAGCAGCTTCTAATTATAGTAACTTTCCAAAAATAGACTTTCCTCAATTGACTTTTCATAATTGATAACTTTCCTGATTTAATAAGTTTCCATAATTAACCTTTCCAAAAATAGGCTTTCTAAAAATAGACTTTCCAAAAATAGCAGGTTTCTATAAATAGTAAGTTTTCATAAATAGCATGTTTCTATAAATAGCAGGTTTCTATAAATAGCAGGTTTCTATAAATAGCAGGTTTCTATAATTAGTAGGTTTCTATTTCTGTTACCTATTTTGGTCTGTCGACTTTAGAAACCACTAGTGAAATCTTAGTTTGACATTGCACAGGAAAACGTAGTTATGACAGTGGTAATGAAATGGCTAGGCTAACACGTTTCTCTCCTTGATTACTTCTATCATTTAATTTCCGCATATTTACTTTCCTGTTATTTTCAAAATCAATCTTAAACCATTTTCAAAATGTGACAATTCAAATTAAAACTAATTAACACTTAGCTCTTGGGACGACATCGGATTTACCATCTCTACACTACTCATAATCGGGTTCTCTGCCCGTTAGTGCGTTTGTCAGGTGAATAGAGTTTTATAAATTTAAAACTTGAATAAAATATATATTTTAAAATAACGCATCATATACCTTCTCCATATAAACCTTCTCTAAGTAAACCCACATGGGACAACTCACATTTCTTACACCTTATAACTTATCCTTTGCCCTATCATTTCCAAAAACATAAGGCCAGATCTTTCATAATAAAACAATCTTTACCCGGCACACATTCCCCTATTTCACTATCTTCTTCACTTCCTACACTCAACACACCTCTTTCCTTGAATTACAATTATCACACACACATTTATCTATCAAAGCTTCCTCCATACACTTCACACATATCCCATATGTTGAAATAGAATTTCAAATTTGATACACAAGCTTTAGGCTTCAAACCATCACTTCATGCCAACTCACTCATTCTTATCTTTATCCCACATGTCTAATAGTTTGAATTTAAAATTCAAATTATCCTTCTAACTTCCTCTCAAAGTAAAGGAATATTCCTTTGGTATAATCTTTATGCTTTTGGCGTATTCATTTCTATCCTAACTATGCCAACTCATTAACCTAACCATGGTTAGTTTCCAACTAAACCAAATACATGTGAGGAATACCCAAACACACTCTTTGTTCAGTAGTTTTTCTCTATCTCTTTGATATTTAACATACATCCCTAAATCTTCTTTTAAACTATACAAACATTTTTATCAAATGATTATAAAGTGGAATACCCAAACATACATCCCTAAATCTTCTTCTAAACTACTTTCTAAACTACTAGAAAAAACATAACTTTTCAAGTTGGGGACTCCCATCCTAATGCCTTCACCAAATATGGCTAGAAAGTGGATTTTTGGACACAAACTGTGACTCCTCAGTGTGTGGAGACGGTGTCACAAAAAGAATTTGACACTGTCACAATTGCCTAGTGACGACGTTACAAGACGTAGCGACGGTGTCACAATTAGCCAACAGAAGAAACCCTAAAGGGAATCGACGGGCTGATGGCGTCACAAAAACCTAGCGACACCGTCAGAGCCCAAAAACTATATATACAAACCTAATCTTTTCATTAATTCATGTGGAAACCTGGGAGAACTTTTGGTGCAGTCATATTGGATGATTTTTAGGGTTTTCTAACCCTTTTATACTCACATACTCACATGTTTAATTGATGTTAAGTTATTTCGTTCATTTAATCATTACAATACGTCTATGTGGTGTGTGATTACTTGATTTACTTTTCTTTGTATTAACATACTAATAAGTGTAAAATACACATATCTGTTTAACACCTAAAAAAGACCTAAATGAAACCAAAACAAAACCAAATGGCAAAATATGATTGGAATTTTGTTTTGTGGATGCAGGAACGATATAACAAATCACAAAGAAAACCGTCAAAAACTGGGCAAGCAACGGACACAAACCGAAAGTGAACAAAACCTGGAAGCCAAAGCAGAAAAGTCAAATCTTCAGTCAACTCCAGTAAATCTTGGTCAATAGAAGTCAACCACAAAAGACAAAACCTAAAATGTTCCACAATTACCATTTAAGTCCCTCAACTTTCCAACTTTCCAAAAGTTACATAAATGGTCCCTAACCCTTAAATGGGCCTTAAACCCTTAAATACTATACCCGGATCCAAAAGCCTATTACCCCTAGCCCAATACCCTTTCCATATAACTACAAGGACCAATGTTTCCATTTGTGAAAGTCCTTTTACATTACACTTTCATTTAACAAAAGACAAAGACTAAAGTCGCAATTTTCCAAAGTTTAAATCATTTTTATCCCGTTTTCAGTTAAAACAAGCGCCAAAGGGTGTTACTGTTCACCCGTCACTACCAATTCACCACCAAGGGTAAATCATGGGGCAAATGTCAATTAAGGGGTGATTTAGGCAATTCAAGGGCTCACAAACATGATGGCAGGGTTAGATTTGTTAAAACAAGCACTCTAAGTGGCTCACTCAAGTCATCAAGCCACGTGGATGTGAGGAAAAACATGGAAATTATAGGTTTTACACTATAATCGCTCATACAAGTAGCATAAGACGTCACATCAAAGGATTGCCAGCTTGGCAATCCGTGTGATTTGTGAAGTGATCAAACGGCTCAAAATGACTCTCAAATGATTGATGGAATGATTGGTTGAGATTGAGAGGAGCGTGATGCAAGCAAGGCCTAGAAGGATATATGAGAGCCTATAAATAGAGCTCACTCTCACACACGTAAAAACAGTCTTCTTTTCCTAGTCTAGTTTTAGATAATTTAGTGAATTTTAGTTTAATTTAGCTTAATGTAATTGTCCATTTCCGTTTTCAAGTATTGTACCCAAATTTCACTTAATGTAATCAAATTTAGTTAATGAAAAAGTTTCCTTCTCTTTTTAGCTTCTATTCTCATGTTAATGATTCATAAGCTCACAATAAGCTCATTTTAGCTCATCCAAGTCTATAAGCTTGGATTTGAGCTTATAAAGGTTTTAATCTACTTTAAACTTTAAAATCAGCTAATTACTTTTGATATTTGGACTTAAAAGCTCATGGAAGGGAGGCTAGCAAGGGATGAGCCTCCATGGACTTTACTGGCTTATTTTAAATAAGCCAGAGCTAGTAGATAAGCTCTAAAGAGCCTAATAGCTTCTGTTAAGCTGAAGCATCCTGTAAGTTTTCTTTTTAATTTCCTTGTCCTTTAATTTTAGCTTAAATATTGCTTATTAGTGTAGATTTGTTTAATAGCTTAATCTATTTGCTTATTAGTGCTTATTTACCTTATTCCTAGCTTATTAAATGTGTTTGTTTATCTGTTTTTAGCTTAAGTGTTTTAGAATTTAGTATTTCATAACTTGTCCATAAAAACCATAAAATCCAAAAATATAGTAGCATAGTTGTAGATCTTAAAACTTAGCTTAATCAGTTGTTGATTTATGCTTATTAGGGGTAATATAAGCTTTATGATATCTGGTATTTAGGTCTTATTCATTAGATTATCATTTTAGTTGCTTAATCAAATCTGTCAAGTAGTTTAAGGAGTGTTTGGCATAAGGCTTATTTGACCATCAAAAGTCAAAATGACCTGTGAAATTTGTTTGAGTTAGTTGTATTATCATTTTAAACCAATAGAAAAAGAAATTTCAGAAGTTAGTTTTCATTTTTAAAAAAGTTATGGCTTATTGAATCTGTCTCAGCACCAGGGTAATTTTCCATTTGATTTCACTTGTGAAAATTTGAACCAAGCTACTTAAGGCTTGGTTATTGTTTGTTTTGAGTCTTACCATACTCAAGTAGAGTGTATAAGTGCAGGTTTACCCTTTTGGTAACCTGCATCATAGAGTTTTGTGCCTTGCCACTTGCATCAGCATAGCCAACAACAGATAGGACAACTGTCTTTTTATTATCATTTAGAATAGCTTAAGTAGGATTTAGGTTTATTAATTCAGTAAGATTAAAGTTTTCTAGTAGCTTAATATAGATTAGAACTAGTTTACCAGAGGCTTTAATTGTTAGGGGCATTTTAGCTTTAAAGTTTTCATAAAATCTAAAAAAAATATCCAACAAACAGTAGAAATAGATTTAGTACCTTTGTTTTAAAATTTTAATTGTGTATCTTATTTTTCTTGTCTTAATTCATAGTAATAAGTCAGATAGATAAGTTTTAAAGAGCTTAAAGTTTTAGCTTAGCTTAAATTGTCTTTCAGCTTAATTGGATTATGTTGTTTATTGAGTTTCATCCTGAGTTTGCTCTTTTGATCTTAAGTTTCAGCTAGGATCAAGTGTTTGTAGCCTAAGTAGCTTATCACTCCTAGCTTTAGCACATCATTAGCTTCTTAGAACCTCTTTTGTTTTAAAAAATAAGCTTATATTAAGCATTGTGCATGCCTTTAAGTGGAATTAAGCAAAACTGAGCTCAAAGCCTTAGTTTCTGTAACAACTTTTTAATAAGCTGTTTTTGAGCCCTTTTTAAGTTAGTATTGTTTTTATAAAAAGTGCTTAAAATTAAGCCCTTTTTAAGTTCTAATAATTAATTTTTTATAAAAAGCAAAAATAAAAAAAATAGCAAAAAGTGGTGTGTTGCTAGACTAGAACCCACGACCTCTCCTTCAAAGACCCAACGTGTTAACCATTTGCTTCAATAGCTCATCCAGTAACTCTTCCCCCAATTAATACTTATAGTCATTTTCCTCTTAAGCTTTTTATTATAAGCCGTAGCTTATAAAAGCTTTTTCCCGGCTTATTTGTTAAGCTGTGAGTTTTCTTTTATTTTTCCTTTGATCTTTGTTGCATCATAGACTTTTCCTGAATTTTTCACATTTTTCCATTAATTAGTTTATTTTTTAGGATTTTTCGAAAGCTTTAATTTTAGAAAATTCATAAAAAATAGAAAAAAGTTTCAGAAAATTACAAAAAAATAGTTTTTAGTTTTATAAAAATTACTTTAAGAAAATTACAAAAAATAGTTTTTAGTTTTATAAAAATTACTTTAAGGTTTACATTCAGTAAAATCATTCTTACACCTTTTAGATTTTAATTTTCATTTTTGAGCTTTTAATTTTAAGTTTAAAAATAGGATTTTAATTTTAAAAATAGTTAAAAATAGTTTTTTGAGTTTTTATGTTATTTTAGACTTTTCTAAGTTTAAAAATCATTTTTCTAAATTTTTAGAACTTAATTTGCTATTTTTTAGGATTTAATTAGATTAAAATAGTTTTTAATTCATAATAAATTCAAAAATAATCAAAAAATGTTTTTCTTTCTCTTAAAATTTTATTTTGTCCTAATTTAGGTTTAGAAATTTAGTTTGAATTTTTAGGAGTTAATTTAGTGTATTTGTTTATTTGTCGCGTTTTATTTGCTCTCGTTAATTGTTTAAGTGTTTAAATAATTTTTAGTTTTAGTTTATTTTAAGTAATTTTATTAGTTAATCAAATATCCTTTCTTTCATTCAAATCATAATCCGAGCTAAAATGTGGTTTCAATTTCGCAAGTCGTTGGGGAAACGACCCGGGTGATCATACTTCTCGGTTAAATATACGTATTATATTAAGAGTGAAATTTCCTTAGGGAATTTTCTTAATTGCTCTTGTGGTATTATATCGTATATTTTATAGTGTATAAAACTACGTATCAGAGGCCGAAAAAGATAAGGAGATCCTTCGTTTGAAAGCTACTCCTCCGGAGTTTTCATCCTTCTTTCGGGGACAATTCCAGGGTTTGGTCTGGAATTTTCTCGCTTCTGATGAGTTTAGCAGAGTTCAGGGTGAACTCCTTTCTTTGGCTGCCAGTGCTGGGTTTGAGCGCGAGTTGAGTATGCATCAGACTAAGGATGAGTTTGTTGTTGTGTTGAAGAAGATGGCTAATTTCATGCCTAGTGCACATGATAGGCTTGCTGAAGCCTCCCCTTTTTTGCTCAAACTGATTACACCTTTCTCAACAAGATTTCTGAGCATGCTACTAAACCTCTATCGGTTATCCTTTAGCTTGAGCCTGAAAAATTGGCTCATCCGGCCAACGTCCCTACTTTAAGGGATGCTTGTATTTCTCCTCCTATTGCAAAGGAGTCAACTGTGACACCTGCTTCCAAATCCTTGGAGTTTTCTACTAATGTTGCCCCTGCTCCCTTTGCCGTTGCTTTAGAGCAAAATGAGGAGTGGGTGGATGCTATGGTTGATGGGCCAGATGCTAAGATGACTGATGGTCCTGCCCCTTCTAAGTCCGGAGATGTTTTTGTGTAGGGAACTTCTCATGTTTTGGATGATGTTGCTGAAGTGAGAGTGGTAGGGTCGGAGCGTGTTTCCTCCGGCCTTACTGATGTTGTTGTGGCCCTTTCTGCTGGTGAGAAAGGTGATGGTTCCTTGCCCTCTTCCGCTGTTGATGAAGAGGCTGCTACTAACCCCTCTAGGGTTTAGATTTAGTTTTTCCATTCCCTTCTTTTCTTTTTTTCAAGTCCATTTTCTGTTAGGGGATGGGCGCGTGGTATGCCGGAGAACACTTGTTGCTCCGAGCTTGGGGCAAACTGACTGTAGATGTGTTGTTGTCATCCATCCAGCAGATCCTGAGTCATTACACCCGCCCTAAGCCGAATGGCTTCCCCCTGGGACCAGTATAGCTGGTCAAGCCTCCGTAGGTTCAACGGGCTAAATATTGCTTTCCGAAGCAGAGATCGTACTGTCACGCCTAGCTTTTGCACTTGCCTGGTTACTAGCTCGTTAAGTATTGTTTTACTTTCCTTTTTATGTAACTACCGATTACGTTCGGTTAACCTTCCTGGTCTCTTTTGACTTGTAATAGGTACTTTGTAATGTAATTTCTCTTTTAATATAACCCGCTCTTTGGTACGCTAGTATTTTTTCCATAGCTTGTTTGTAATGTTTATACGTTTATATCTAGCACTTTAGCATTGGTTTATGCCCCAAACGACTTATGTTTGCTTCTGCTATATGTTTTTTTATCAGATCCGGACCAACTCATATAGAGAAGCAAATGTTTATTAGCATTTTTCGTTTACAAATTAAGGGTTGCCTTATGTTTCCTTCCTTATTAGTTGTTACATGTTCTCTCCATGACGTTGTTGTTCATCAGAGTTGTTTTCCTGGAAGGAGGGGATCACTGTGTCTCCTCTTTCGGCCTCATGCTAAAGTTTTCGTGTTTAACTTAGCCTTCCCATATGTGTTTCATCTTTATGGGGTAAGTGTGTTCCTTTATTGCTATCCGAAGGTAGCGAGCCATTCAAAGCTTACCATGCTTCGTGTTTGCGTCATTGTTATTTGTCCAACAGAATTTGACTTTATCATGCTAAGGTAAAAATCAAATACTTATATATAAAAATAGAAGCGCCCTTCGAGGTGAGCGAACACTTTAAAAATGGATACCTCAGATGGGTTACATAATACCAATAGTTATGTGTTATGATTACAAGTTCGTTCAATTGCTTCCACTTGTCTCCCAATAATAGTTTGGCTTTGTTCCTGGTACATTGCTTGCTACTTTTCCCTTTTTGATGTTGCTTGTCTCCTTTACCGATGGTCTTGTTTTGATACCTACCAATACTTCCTAATTGAGAAATTCTAACTTTATGGTTGCCAACCCCATTAACACTTCTGCTTTGGAGTTTAATTTTTTTGGAAGATGTGTTATCCGGAACCTATGGAATGGGGCTGTTGCATCCATAATTTCTTTCTTATACTTCCTTTCTAGTTCTGTTGCTGGCTGATGCGGTCGTCGTAGGACTTCTACACGAAGTTTTACAACTCCCTATGCAGAGCACCTAATCGTTGTAGTAGTTGTATAGGCAAGACTCGGGGGGTTGTTATCGTTCACTCGGGGAATAGTTTGGGAAGGATTGATCACGGTCTAACAGAATTTTAAGGGTTGAGGGAAGATTATTTTTGTTTTTTATGTTTTATGGAAAGCAAGTAAATCATATAATTGGAGAGATTGGTTTGGTCTTAGCTATTAAACTAAATAACAACTACGCTACTGGTGATAACAATAAGATAAAAGACTGTGTTTATTTAATCATGTATTACTCCCTAGACTGCTTCTCCTAGTGTTGTTTCCTTGTCACACTTGTGATGATCTGTGTGATTATTTCCTAAGTCGTGAACGAATTACACGAACCTGCTATCTACTTAGCATTCTGTTAGAGCAACGCACAAGCAAGGTAGTATGAAGACTATTAAAAGGCCCCTAAGGGTACACTAAGTGCATGTGAAATATATTAAGAGTGGATCAACCATATTAGGGGGAAAGGTAGTATGAAGACTGTTACTCGATGGTATCCTTTCCACACAATCATGTTTTCATAGACATATCAACAGCGATACAGACAAAAGCTGGTTTTCTAAGACCTTACATGCACATCCATCACAAGAAGCAGCACCACTAAGATCTACATTCTAGGTTTCATACAATCATAAATAAACACAATAGGAGGTTTAGCCAAGCATATTTAAGATAAAGCAAGAACAATAAATAATCATACAACAAGACATATTGAATGATTAAGAAACCTTACTTGATTAAAACATGAGTTGGAGGAAGTACAATAGGGTTTTTAGGCCCTAAAATCGTCCCTAACAGGTGCTAAACAAACTAGGGTTCGTACCCTCTTTTTATTTGATGAGGTGCCAAGCATGTTTAAGATAAAGCAAGAACAATAAATCATGACTTAGCAACTGTGTATTCAAAAAATTAACTTGGGTTAAACACAATAATGTACTAAAAATGAGTACATACAAGATAGGCTAAGGCTATTTGGGTGTAACAATTAGTTTAAGGGTGACAATGCTCTTCATTAATAATCTGGAATCCACTAGAAAATTACAACAACCATGAAAAAGGATAGGCTCGGAGGGTTATACTAGGGGTATCCGGCACTAAAGGTGAGTGCATGGCAAGGGTGTGGGATAGTTATATGATCGGTGTGACCATCATAACAATTACATGTTTAAAACATGGGTTAATCCTAATGCCTCTTATCAAGCAAATCCTAATACTTACTATGCGGTCTCGGGATGCATCACAAAAACAAGTTCTAGAATTTAATATACTATCGGTACACTCATATAATTTAATACCGATCTCAATGCTCCAGAAAAGGCGACGAAGACCACACGTACACATCCGTAACAATAGAATAGGCACATGTGACTGCTCACTCCTTAACTCAAGAAAGCTAAAGGTACAAACTATCTTGGGCATCAATAATAGATACCCGAATTTCTAAAGATCTAAAGGCGAACCTCACATTTTTAGGGTGGAATTCTGAGGGTTATTGTGTTAGTCATATAAATTCATATCCATGAGAGGCTATTAATACTCGGTTTTCGTCGGTATGTGTCATAAAAAAATTAAATTTGGGTAAAAATTACCTTTTATGCTATGTTTCGATATATTACCCATCATTTCAAGGATAAAGCAAATGGCAAATGAAAGAATAGTTTTTAAGGCTTATTTCCCCTACACTTAAGTTAGACATTGTCCCTAATGTTCTATAAAGGTACCCGTAAAATGAATAAAGGGAAAAGAAAACAAGGAAAAGAGACTAGTACTCCCCTGGTTTGCTTAATAATCAGAAAGATATGCGATAATGGTTTTAAATCGTCCTCCAAGAATCGTCCAACCTGTAACATCTAAAGAACTGCTATGCTTTTTCATATAAATAAAACTTGTAAATCACAGACAAAAGAAGTCTGCACGCCTCGGCGTAAATCGGCGGGATAATGATATTTACAATGAAACTTTTAGGGTTTAAACTATGGAAATTAAGTACCGATAGATGCAAGTTGAATGATATACTCATACGTTTCGTACAAGTTTAAAAGAAAATTACAAATTTTAGAATATTGCATAATTTATTTTACAAAATAATTGAATTTCTTTTGAACTTGTACATGGCTGGGCGTGACGCCGTCGGATAAATCTGACACCATATACAACCTCTGTGAAGACTATCTTCTTCGTTTTTTTTGAAAAAAATTTTGCATGCAATATTTATTAGTTATATCCTGTAGAAAATACTACATAAAACCTAGGGATAATCATTAAATCATATAACTCAACTCTGAGTGAATTAATTAAACCTAATTATTCATATGTTGTATTTGGTTCTTAGTAAACCGAACTACTCTTCCTTACACTTATTTTATGGCAAAATATACCTTGTGTTAATAAGCGAAGTTAAAAAACAAACAAAGCATAGATTACAAAATAATTCAAACTTAAAAGACTGTAACTGATAAACGAATTACACACAAAACACTCCTAAATAATAGGTTGCCTCCCAAGAACAAGCGCTTTTTGTTTATAGCGAGTCTTTTAGCTAGAACTCGAGTCACTGCTGTCCTTACGTGACTTCTCCTACATCCTCCACTTCACACTCTTCTTTCCACGGTAGCGGGTGTTCATATTGCGTATTCTTACTCCTCCCATTGGTCAAACTTCATTTCCTTATCTGATGAAGCTTGATCTTTTCCTACCATTCCAGAACTAATCTTATTTGACGGTCATGTGGGGCTATTGGCTCTATGTCGTTCTTAATTCTTTATTGATACCTGCCATTGAGTTCAGGTATCCTATGGAAACCTTATCTTACTATTATAGTTCTTCAGGTGTATTGTCCCTTTATTCAAACTTAAATTACGGCTTAGTGTAGTCAGATTGGTGATCTAAGATGATGGTGTTGGGAATTAAAACGTAATTCATACTTAGTACTTGCCAAGCCAAGGAGTTTAGTACTGCTCAAGTTACAACCTGTCTAGTACTAACCAGTTCGTCCTACTGAGTAGTTCCGTATGTCTAGTACTACTTAGATTTGCAAAAGACTTATGACTGATGGATGTAGGATTAAGACTGCTAAGATTAAAGACGTGTCAAGTGTTTTTGTTATTGACTTATTCAGAGTATCATCTTATTAAAGTAGAAAAAGACGCATATAGTTAGATTATCGAAGTTTTGTAGTTATCTTGTAAAGGAATCCTTAGTGTATAGAAGGAGATCCCTAGGTGCTGTGTATTGATATACTTTAGTATATAGCTTAAAGGTTGTAACCGCTTTAGAATACACGAGTACTCGTACTATTGATAAATAAACAAAATAATGATATACATAAAAAAAAATAAAAAATATATAAACAAAATAAACAATAATATACTATAAAATAAATATAATATAAATAAAATACAAAAAAAAAAAAAAAATTAAAATAAAACCCATAACTAATCATATCCTTGCACTTCATAAGACTTAAAATAATATGGGAAGCTTTACAGTTAATATCATTGTTCATACAGTTTCAGTTTTATTAATATTTGTTATAAGTATTAAAGAGTAGATTCCGCCTACTCTTTGTATTCACAACGTTTTATCTATTATTTGTTTTGGATTTATCCTAACGTACTCTAACTCTTTACAAGCTAAGGAATCGATCTTGTCTTAAGTTGGATCACAAGTGGTATATCAGAGCTTGTGTTTATGAACTTTGATCTCGACGCAATAACAAGAAGAACCCTACTACTCACAAAGAGCAGAGTGGATCTAGCAGAAACTGCTCAAACCTCTACTATCAATGTGTGCCCATTCTCAAAACAGGGTGAATATGCTATGTAGAGGCTAAGGATTGAGCAATACTTTTCAAGTACAAGACTTATGCTCTATGGATGTCATAGAGAAATGGGAAAACTCATTCTCAACTAGAGCTCAAACAACAAACAAAATGCTGATGGATACCTCAAACCTACACTAAATACAGGTCCTGAAGCTATTGAAAAAAGGTTCAAAAGCAGGAATGAAGTAAAGGCAAGAAGTAGGTTACTGCTGACACTTCCTAATGAACATTAATGACATTTAATCAGTACCAAGGTGCTAAGACTTTGTTTGCTTGCTATCCAAAACAAGATTTGGTACCGGTAATGAAGCACCAAGGAGACTCAGAAGAACTCTTTCTAAAGCAAATGTAAGGAACTTTCGTACTCGAAGCATGGAGTCTCTTGACTCGATTTTAAACAGGGGTTCAGAAAATTATAAGTGAGCTGGCTATCTTGGGTGAAATATTTCCACAAGGAAGATTCAATTTCCAATTTGAGGGAAGTCTGCTTCTGAGCTAGAATAATCATGTTGTGGTCTGGAGGAATAAACTTGGGCTAGACATCAATGTGCTTTGATGATCTCTACAAACAATTTCAAGATTGTTAAAACAAGAGGTAAAAGAACTGCAAGCTCAAGGTCAAGCTCATTTTCTGCAGAATATAGACTTTTGTGTCATCCCCTAGCAGTACTAATGAAGTTAATAAACTTATGGAGTTAGTACTGCTAACCACTCAAGTTAGCCTGCTAGCATCAAGTTAGCCAAATGCTCGTTACGTGTCAAGATTAGTACTGCTAACTTAATTGATGCCTCTGTTATGCATTTTTGGCCAATCAACAATACAGTCTCAATTGGTATCTAGAGGACCTTGAACAAATCCATGAAGATGACTTAGAAGAGATAGATTTGCAAAGTGGGAGCTTAGCATTGGTTGAGCATGATGACACGAAGTTCTTTCTAGAAAATGGTCGACGATCATATCAATGGGAGTGACACAACTAGATTGACAAGTCTAAGGTTAGAGTGTTTCAACTGCCATAGATGGGATACATTGCATGGGAATGCAATGGACTAGGAACCTATGATAGCAGGAAGCATGAATCAAGGACAATCTAGAAGGACTGTAAATGTAGAAGAAAACTTATGCCTCTCAAAGCCATGGTGGCTATTGTGAATGGTTTTGATGGGCTATATGGGTGATGTAAGTTTAGTCCTTACCACTGCTCTTATGGCTTTTTCAGACTCTGAGGGTTACATAATGAAAAAACTTGTTCAAAAACTATCTACCAAAGTTTTGAACTATACACACCTTAACTGATGATTTTAAAAGAATAGAGTTTAACAAATTGAGTTCGCATTTAGTATTTTAAAAGGGGTTAGACATCTGTAGCAGTGCAACTAGTTCTTTACAAAAAGTATGCGGGTATTTTTTTATAACACAATTGCTTGTTCTTAAAAGCGTTTAAAATATATATCTCATATAAAGACTCAGAAATTAGTATGCAAGTGAGATAGAATAGCTTAAGCAAGAAAAAGAAAGTAATCAACTTAAAATTGAAAATTTTGATAATGCTTCTAAGAGTCTAGACAAATTAATAGGGAGTTAGATAACTGATAAAAGTAGAAAGGGTGTGGGGTTTGTAAGCTATAATGTTGTTCCACCTCCCCATACAGGGTTATTTTCACCCCCAAATCTTGATTTATCCTACTCTGGTCTAGAGGAGTTCTAACAGCCTAAGTTTGAAGGCAATGGACCTAAGACTAGTAAAAGTGTTAGTAAAGATATTTCTAATGAGGTTAGGTAATTTCTTGATTCCCCATTGGTTGAGGAGTTGGTGTCAGATGATAAATTAGAGAAGAAAACTATTTTTCCTACTATTACTAAGAAATAATTTTTTAGACCTAAACAACAAGAAAAACTAGTTAGGAAACCAGTTAAGTATGCTGAAATGTATAGGTAACAAAGTCCTAGGGGAAATCAAAGAAACTAGAATAATCAGAAGTCCCAATAGCTAGGAAGTGACTTTGTGATGTACAATAAAGC
>BQNB010025603.1:3283-59472 GCA_026074375.1 Tanacetum coccineum | reverse complement strand
AAGTTTACAAATGTGACGAATAAATTTTAAAACACTAAGTGCGAGTCACATAGGGCTCGAACCATATTAACTCCAAAAGATCAACCCGATCGATTTTCGACAACACCGCTAATATCACAACAAATTCATTCTAAACATATCCCTCATCGACTTTCAATTTACGCTTTCAACAAAACCAATATCTAACTTAATCCATTCGTCAACAATATTTAGGAGCCGTTTGTTTGAAGGGTATAAGAATCAAACAATCACAATGATAGTTATATCAAATGTTTGGTTAGAGATCCATTCTTGATCTATCATTCCAACAATGATAGATCCATACCATAGGAAAGGGGTGACTTTTATTAACCATTCGTATGGGGCTCACATTTATTATTATTTTCATTACAAAATTAATGAAATTATACACTTTAAATGAACCTACTTAATGTGATAGTCATACTCATAATTTTATACCAAACAAAATTAATGGAATGATTATCACCAATCCTATGCACTCCTTTAATCAAAGTCATACCATTAGTGATTCCGAATTTTATACCAAACGCACCCTTAATATTACTATATACGATAATCTCAAATAAATGATATAGTCGTAACAACAACAATATATATATTAAAACGATCACAACAAACTTTTATACACAAAAGTACAACTATTTTTCATGTTCATCCATTTATGTTTAAAAAGTTTAAAACTTGAGACTTGTAGTTTTATAGAAAAATATATAACGATTTTCACAACGATCCGTTTTGTAAACCTTGTTCGGAATGATCATAAGTATGCAAAAGTACAACTTATTTATGAAAAAAATAAGAGGTGACTTACAAGAAAGAATGACTAAAGGATGATTAGAGACTATAACAACCCAAACGTTGTTTATAAACTACCTGAATATAATAAGAATCAACCTCGAACAATATATCTTTAATGGTTTCTTGATCGAAGATGAGAAAAATGATGAATGTATGGTTATGAAAGGGGTGTTTGTTCGTCGGCTATGGGAGAGAGGGGATGAAGAGAGCATAAAATTTATTTGGTGTATGTGAGAAATGATGCATGAAGGAGGAATATATGAAGCCAAAATTCAAAACAAGAATCCCATGTGTGTGTTGGGGTATCCGGGCGCAAGAAGGGGGGAATAAGGGACCAACTTGATCTATAAATGAGAGTGTAGGGAGGACTAGTCCTTTAACCATTTTGTAGGAAACATGTTTTCTTTGATTCAAAATTCAAATTATAAGAATCCTAAGAGTGTGTGTATGTGACCGGTTGCATGCATGAACAAAAGGGGGACCAATTTGGTCTCCAACATTCTAGGGATATAGTGCTCTATTTGATTTAATTTCAAGGGTTCCATGCACAAGTATAAGTTACTAATTATATCTGGAACACACAAATAACGAAAATGAATAACGACTTCATGTAAATTTATGAAATTTGAAATATCAATTAAAAGCGTAAAAATGCGTCTATTGATGAAAGACTATGATGTCTGGATGCACGGATCACTTCCCGCAATGATTCTCAGTAAATAACGAAACAACTTCCCGGTTAAACGTAAAAATTAAACGAAACATTAAAAATCCAAATTACCAAACGGAAACGGCTAAAATATTGATTGGAAATCTACGGGGTGTCACATCCTTTCCCCGTTAAAATAGATTTGTCCTCAAAGCTTAAGACGTAGCATTCGACGAAGGTTCAGGATTAGCAAAAAGGGGTGGGTACTTTTTCTTCATTTGGTCTTCTCGTTCCCACGTAAACTCAGGACCTTTTATAGAGTTCCAGCGTACCTTGACAATCGGAATATGGCTCTGTTTCAGACGCTTGACCTCACGGTCCATGATCTCGACAGGTTCTTCAATGAAGAGGAGTTTGTCGTCAATTTGGATTTCATCCAATGGTATAGCAAGAGTTTTGTCAGACATGCATTTATTCAAGTTAGAGACGTGAAAAGTACTATGGACTCGACTCAACTGTTCTGGGAGTTCAAGTCGGTAGGCAACGGTTCCTACTTTAGCAATGGTCTTGAAAGGTCCAATATAACAAGGGTTCAGCTTTCCCCGTTTGCCAAAACGTATCACCCCTCTTCATGGTGACACTTTTAGCATGACCTTATCTCCCTCTTAAAACTCAAGGGGTTTTCGTCTTACGTCGGCATAACTCTTTTGACGATCACGGGCAGCTTAGATACGACTCTTGATTTGAACAATCTTCTTAGTTGTCTTGTGGATGATCTCTGGGCCAGTGAGCTGACTATCTCCAACTCCAGCCCAGCAGATAGGTGATCGACCCTTACACCCATACAACGCCTCAAATGGTGCAGCCTTAATGCTGGTATGGTAACTGTTGTTGTACGAGAATTTCACCAGCGGTAAATGTCTATCCCAACCTTTTCCAAAGTCGAGTACACAGGCACGTAACATGTCTTCTAATGTTTGAATGGTCCTCTCACTCTGACCATCAGTCTGCGGGTGATAGGTTGTACTCATATCCAATTGAGTACCTAAAGCCTTCTGAAGCGATTGCCAAAAGTGGGATGTAAACCCGCTATCCCGATCAGAGATGATTGAAACTGACACTCCATGCCTCGAAACTACCTCCTTCAAATATTGTCTTGTCAATTTTTCCATCGAGTCCTCTTCTCTCATAGGCAGAAAATGTGCAGAATTAGTGAGACGATCAACGATTACCCAAATCATGTCTTGACCGGTTACCATCTTTGGCAACTTAGTCACAAAGTCCATTGTTATGTTCTCTCATTTCCATTGCAGAATTTCTGGTTGAACCAACAATCCAGATAGCTTCTGATATTCAGCCTTAACTTTGGCACACGTTAGACACTTGATGACGTAGGTGGCAATTTTTGCTTTCATGTTGGGCCACCAATACAACTTATTCAGGTCTTGGTACATCTTATCCGATCTAGGATGGATGGAATACTTTGACTTATGAGACTCGTGCATAATCAAAGCCCTCAAGTCACCAAAACACGGAATCTAACTCCGGTTGTTCAAACATAACATTTTGCCAACACGAGGTTCAAGCTTATTAATCATACCATGCATGTCTTCGGTTATGAAGTTCTCTTCTTTTCTGGCCTATGATTAAGCACTCAAAATCTGCTTAGGAAGGTTTAACCCAATAGTCATAACTAAGGCCCGAACTCGCAGTGGCTTATGTCACAACCCGAGAATTTTCGTTCAATAAATTAGCTATTTCCGTTTAGTAATTTAAATTTTTAAAAGTTTCAGAAGTTGTTCCGTTATTATCTGAGAATAGTCATCGGGAGCGAACCGTGACACCAAACGTTGTAGTATTTTGGCAATAGCCGCGTTTTTATGTTTAAGGCAATATTTAAAATTTCATAATTTTTCGTGATATCGTTACTCGTTTTGTTAATTACGTGTTCCGTGGAATTTAAACAATACTTTGTTATACATGCAAGACCTTTGGAAATTAAATGTTTTTGAGCACTAGTTCCCTAGAATGTTGGAGGCCACTTTTGGTCCCCCCTTGGTCTCATTTGCAACCGAATAAGCATGTATATACATGCATAGGATTCAAATTTTGAACTTATTCTCTAGACATGCAAGCAAGAATTATGGGAATAAGACTAGTACTAGTAATGGTGTGATAGGAGGATCATTTTGGTCCCCTATTTCTTGTCCCCCCAACCAAACGGCACACACAAGTGTGTGTGAGTGTGTGTGTGTATCTTGTCATATATCATTCATTCTCATTCATATTATACACACAAACATTTCTCTTGTGCTTTCTCTCTCTAAAACACACGAACAAACACAAACTCTTACAAAAATCCTACATTTTTCACTTTCAATTATTTACATTTGAAGACAAGTTGAAGGTTTGATCATTTAAGATCATTCGAGTATAAAACAAACAACGTTTGGGTTGTTCTTGATCTCTGTTCATCTCTAGAAATCATTTTTCTTTGTAAGTCTTCAAAACCTCAAATAACTTGTACTTTTCTACTCTTCTTGATGCATAAACCTTTATTGTACAACTTGTTTTGTAAAAAGAATGATTTTAAACTACATAAACCTTAAAAGGGTATACACATGGTTCGAATTTTATAAAAAAGGAACATAAGGAAATCATAGTTTTGTGATCGTGGTTATTTTCATGTAATAATATTGGTACTTTGAGCTTATTGTATTCGGCTTATATTTATGAGCTTATTTGAGAGCTTGTTTGATTAGTTTGGAGCTTGTTTAATGTATATATGTACATGTGTGAAATAGAAAACATAAAGAAATATTTACTTGAGATTTATTTTGGTAACTTATAAATAATATACTTGTATTTGGCTATTCAAAAGGATGAAACATTAGGCTTATTTGACTTAACTCATAAGCTCAAATAAGGCTTAATGGGCCTTAAAGCCAACGTCACCCACAACCATAGCCACGGCCCAAGCTTGTGTGCAAGCTTATGGGTTCGGCTTATTATATCTTGGCTTATTAAGAGCTTGTGGTAGTTTTTTAATAAACCTAAAACTTGTTTGATAACTTTTTAGTATATCGGACTTGCTTATTTTGTACTTTGGCATACTAAAGGCTTAGTGGGCCTAAAAGCCCAATAAGAGTTTTAGTGACTCGTTGGATTCGTTTTAAATAGAAAACAATGGTATAGAGTTTGTAAATTGTAAATTGTGATTTGGAAGTAGTTTAAAATTGGTTTTTGATAAAGTCTACGACTTTGGATAATGAGTAAACACGAACGGGTCATGCCGAAATTTTATAAAATCTTATACTTAGAAATTATTTAGAAAACATAAATAATAAAATATTTTGACAAAATTTCTTAACAATTTAGAAATGTCAAATTATAATGACAAATTTATTTATACGTTAATAATTATATAATATTATATTTATATAATTAATATAATATTATATATGTACTTACTACAACTTAAGACCTTTTCATAAAAACCGATCACTAATGTTTCTAATACACAAATAACGTTTACCAAATATGAATAATAAACGTTAATGCATCAATCACATACGTTAACTTTTCGAGACTAAATCGAAACCCGTATTCTTCTAGGTCATACCCGTGTCCTACCGGTCGTATCGAGTGACCCTACTTTTGACGTATACTCTTTACCTTATCATCAAGGCGAGTTCATAGCCCCACACTTTTACTCGTTTTGAATAAATGTTTTAATATAACTTTGGTTAGAATATTACCTTGAATTTTTTAAAATTAGACACAAGTACTTTCATGAGAATTTTTCTCTGTTTACGTGTTGCCTAAGTAGCGCTAGACCTCCTATTGCCCAAAACTATCATGAACTGTTAATTTCTTGACCAGAGGACCGGTTGAGGGAGCGTGAGTGAATAAATAGATCTATTAGGACTAATTATCCCTATCCGGGTAAGTCGCACTTACTACCTACGGGTCGCCCGATTAAACGGATATATGTCATGTCGAATTTCGGATAGGAAATCTTAGGTCGGATTTCCTCTAGGGCAATAAAACCTATAGCTATATGAAATCTATGTCTCATAATTAGCATCGGTGTCATGAGCTTAGTGCAACGTAAATATCTTTTATGTGATGTTGTATTTGTTATAACTGTCGCATGCCTGTAAAATCTTATGGTCCACTATTACATCAAATTAAACCTATGAATTCACTCAACTTTATGTTGACCGTTTTAAGCATGTTTTTCTCAGGTGCTTAGCTTGAAAGATGTTGCTTGATCTATATGAAGTCTAATTGCCCAAACCAGTTTTTAGATTTCATCTATGTTATTTTGAATACCGTTGTTGAACCTATTAAGCTTTCGCATTTTAACTTTTAAAATCTTTTAAATTTGATTGATGTAAACTTATTATTATTTTAAATTTATGCAATAGTGTTTATTTTTAAAATGTACCCTTGGAGGTCGTTCTTTATACTTTGTACTTGAGATATCGAGGCACGTCACGCCTCCGGACACGTAGTCCGTCCAGGGCCCGTTTGGGGGTGTAACAGATTGGTATCAGAGCCAAGGTTATAGAGAACCAGGTAGTATAAACTAGGTCTGGACTATAACCAGTATGTGATCCTACGTGATTATGTGCCTTACGTGATTTTACATAGTACGTATACATAAATTAAGTACTACGTAAATAATATATATATGTATTAAATACTAAGTATATCTAATATTACTATAAGTATTTCTCATTTCATCCCATCATGACGTACTCGATGACTCACTCATTCATTCGTTCATTTTGCATTCATTCAGTTACCCATTCACCCATTCATATGTTTGCATCATGCATGGTTGATATAAAGATGATTTATATAAACTTTTCTTGTGCAGGTCATGGCTAGTTTAGTTATCTCGATTATTCGACCAGCTGAGGTACCGGTGGGGACACCTGCTGGACGAGTTATCTTGTTCGGTACCATCCCTACCACTATTCTCGACACCACACCAGTGATTACTCCACCCACTACTCAAACTGACACTACAATGATACCCACAGAGACACCTATCATAGCACCTACTATACCACCATCCCCGGATTATACACCAGCATCTCTTGATTACTCACCTGCATCTGATTCAGAGTCTGATCCATCTGAGGATCCATCATCAGACCATATACCACCATTACCAGTTATCTCACCATTTTTATCATCAGATGATGACACCACAGACAGTGATACACCAGATACACCACCATCACCTACCTATGATATACCTTTCATTGAGATTACCTCTTCTACCCAGAGATCACCTGTCATACCTCATCGTCGAGTTATGATTCTAGCACCTGGACAACCTATTCCCCATGGTCGACCGTACCACTACCATCTTAATTGGCCAGTACACATGATGACTACGAGGAAGAGGGTTGGACCGTTACCCACTCATCGTCTTACTGTGAGACATTTTGTCGATCATTCTTCTTCTGATTCATCATCAGAGGCATCATCAGATTTTCATTCGGATGCTTCATCTGATTCTTCTTTGAGACACTCATTCCCGAATCATTTTTCTCTTGATTTACCGAGTACTTCTGCGAGGCCATCTCGCAAGAGACATAGGTCCCCTATGACATCTGTACCTGCATTACCACTTGTGTCTGAAGCTTTATCTCCCGTCCATGCTGATTTGATACCATCGCCTAAGAGAATTAGGAGTCCTGAGATAGCTATGGATTTAGAGGGTTGTTCAGAGGATAGTTTTAAGCCATACATACCTAGATAGGTTGGTTTGGGAGTTGACGTTGAGGATGAGAGTTCTGAGCCATCTAGATCTAGAGGGGCTGATTTAGAGATGGATGTTGATGCTGTGAGGAGCGACGAGATTGAGATTGACCTCGAGATTCAGACTGAGATTGACGAGTGTTTCGCTTATACAGATGCTCTTAGAGATAAAGGGATTAATGCTAGAGTTGTAGTTGAGACCGTTGCTCGGGATGATGTTGAGACGGGTACGAGAGACCCGATTGTAGTTAGTGACGATGGAGATACACCTCATGTGGTACCGGAGGTTATCCTTGAGCCTGCTCAGGAGGTAGCAGTGGAGGTTACATATGAGACATTTAGAGATTTGGTTCAGAGGTTCCATGATCACACGTAGGCTATCCCAGTCCATCGTATACAAGTTATTGAGGAAGTCTAGAGGGAGCAGGGACATAGGATTGTTGGGTTGAGTCAGCAGTCACTGCTTTGACTGAGAGGATTGTTGAGTTGAAAAGGGATAACAGGCGGCTCAGAGACACCGCGAGTGTTGAGAGTCAAAGAGTTGACCGACTCTAGCGCGACATATCACATATGCGGAGAGACCTGAGGCAGATACGACGATTTCGATTTTATGATCGAGTGAGAGTTGGCAGATTTAAGGTGTGAGCTAGGAAGCATATGGGCTACCGTCCTTAGATATGTCCATTAGTGTTGCAGTATTGAGCAGTAGCGTTTAGTGATGACCGTATTGTTAGAAACTCGTATTTTATGTGTTTTGAAACCAATGTGATGTAATCACTAATGTTCGATGATATGAAATTGGTATTTATCTATGATATGATGTCATGATTTGATTTACTTATGCTTTTGCATCATGCATTATGAGGTTTCCATAAATATATTTCGATCATGTATTTTCTATGTGAATTAACCATAAATTTTATTTAAAACCGTTAGTGATCCCGCATCACCTAGAAATCTCATCGAGTGTTACGTTGACATGTTGTAGGAAGATGCCTAACACCCGATCTGAAACGTCCATGACCCATGAGGAGGTTGAAGAAATGGTTACTCGCCGAGTAGCTAAAGAGATGGAGGCTTGTAAAGCCACAAGGACCTTTGAACCCTTGAATGAGAATGGGGATGAACAAGAAGGTGAGAATGGAGGAAATGGAAATGAAGGTAACAGAGGGAATGGAAATGGAGGAAATAGAGGAAATGGAAATGGAGGTAACAGAGGAAATGGAAATAGAGGAAATAGAAATGGAGGGAATGGAGAAAACAGAAATGGAAATAGAAATGGGAATCATGGTATGAACTATGGAGGTTTCATGCGAGTGGCTAGAGAGTGCACTTTCCAAGACTTCTTGAAGTGCAAGCCACATAATTTCTTAGGAACCGAAGGCGTTGTCAGGTTGACCCGCTGGTTTGAGAAAATGGAGACTGTGTTTAACATTAGTAATTGTCCACCAAAGTATTAAGTGAAATATGACACATGCACACTACAGGACAGTGCTTTGACTTGGTGGAACTCTCATAAGAGAACAATTGGTGTTGATGCTGCATATACCATGAAGTGGGCTGGACTTATGAAGTTGATGACTGAAGTGTATTGTCCACGGAACGAGATTCAGAAGATGGAGACTGAATTGTTGAATTTGACTGTATAAGGAAACGACTTGACTACTTACACTCAAAGGTTTCAGGAGTTGATTTTGTTATGTACTAGAATGGTCCCTGATGAAGAGGACAAATTGGAGAGGTTTATTGGAGGATTACCGGACAACATTCAAGGTAATGTGATTGCTGCGAATCTAGCTAGACTCCAAGATTCCATACGCATTGCTAACCAATTGATGGACAAGAAGCTCTAGGGTTATGATGCAAGGAGTGATAAGAATAAGAGGAGGATGGAAAGTAACTCATGGGATAACCGTGGTCAAAAACCACCGTTTAAGAGGCAAAATGTTAGTGGGCAGAATATGGCTAGAGCCTATGCTGCTGGGAACAATAAGAAAAGAGGGTATGCTGGTGCAGATACCACCATGTAGGGCCATGTACAGTGAACTGTAATAACTGTAAGAGAGTTGGACACCAGACAAGAGATTGCAGATCTGTAGTTGCTGTACCAGAACCATAGGAACCGGGACATGTGAAGAGAGAATGTCTAAAGTTTAGAAACCAGAACCATGGGAACCGAGTTGGGAACAAGATTGGAAACCAGACTGGAGGTAACGAAGCTACAGCAACGGCTTACGCCATTGGTGGAGGAGGAACAAACCCTGATTCCAATGTTGTCATGGGTACGTTTCTTCTTAATAAATGTTATGCTTCTATGTTATTCGATTTGGGAGTCGATAGAAGTTTTATGTTGTCTACCTATAGTGCTTTTCTTGATGGTTGCACCGTCCACTTTAGACACTAGTTATGCCATAGAACTTGCCGATGGAAGAATTTCAGAAACAAATGTTGTTCTTAGAGGTTGTACGTTAGGTTATTAGGTCATCCGTTTGACATAGATCTAATGCCCATAGAACTTGGTAGTTTTGACGTCATCATCGGTATGGATTGGTTGGCAAAGTACCATGCGTTAATCATTTGTGACGAGAAGGTCATCCGTATTCCTTATGGAGATGAGGTATTGATAATCCGAGGTGATAATTGCGACGGCAGAAGTAAGTTGAACATCATATCATGTACGAGGACCCAGAAGTATATTCAGAAGGGATGTCAAGTCTACCTAGCACAAGTTACATCCAAGAAGGCTGAGGATAAGTCGGAGGAGAAGCGACTTGAGGACGTGCCAATCGTACAGGAATTTTCGGAAGTCTTTCCAGAAGATTTTCCTGGACTACCACCTGCTCGACAAGTTGAATTTCAAATCGACTTAGTCCTCGGTGCTGCACCTGTAGCACGATCCCCGTATCGATTAGCACCAGTCGAAATGCAGGAGTTGTCCACTCAATTGTAAGAACTTTCTGACAAAGGATTTATAAGACCTAGTTCCTCACCCTAGGGAGCACCGGTTTTGTTTGTCAAGAAGAAAGATGGTTCTTTTCGGATGTGTATCGACTATCGTGAACTAAACAAACTTACTATGAAGAACCGATACCCACTTCTGAGGATCGATCAACTCTAAGGATTAAGAGTCTACTCTAAGATTGACCTGAGATCTGGTTATCACCAACTCAGAGTTCGTAAGGAAGACATTCCAAAGATAGCATTTAGGACTCGTTATGGACACTACGAGTTCCAAGTAATGCCGTTTGGCTTGACTAATGCACCGGTAGTATTCATGGATTTGATGAATCGGGTGTGCAAACTGTATCTGGATAGATTCGTGATTGTATTCATCGATGATATTTTGATCTACTCCAAGAGCAAAAAGGAGCACGAAGGACACCTTAAGTTGATTTTGAAGTTATTGAAGGAGGAAGAATTGTACGCCAAGTTTTCAAAGTGTGAGTTTTGGCTGTCGAAGGTACAATTTCTTGGTCACGTGATTGATAGTGAAGGCATCCACGTTGATCCCGCTAAGATTGAGTCAATCAAGGATTGGGCGTCACCCAAGACACCAACCGAGATCCATCAATTTTTAGGTTTGGCTGGTTACTACCGACCATTTATCAAAGGTTTTTCAAAAAATGCTAGACCTATGACAAAACTGACTTAGAAAAGTGTGAAGTTTGATTGGGGAGAAAAGACAGAGGCTGTGTTCCAGTTGTTGAAGCAAAAACTGTATAGTGCGCCGACATTGGCCTTACCGAAGGAAGTGAGAACTTCGTGGTATATTGCGATGCCTCGCATAAAGGGTTGGGCGCAGTTTTGATGCAGAGGGAGAAGGTCATAGCCTACGCATCCCGCCAACTCAAGGTTCACGAGAAGAACTATACCACACACGACCTAGAGCTTGGTGCAGTAGTGTTTGCCTTAAAGATGTGGAGACACTATCTGTACGGTACAAAGTGCGTGGTGTTCACTGATCATAAGAGTTTACAACACATTCTCGATCAGAAGGAGCTGAATATGAGACAACGACGTTAGTTAGAGTTGTTGAGTGACTACGACTGTGAGACTCGATATCACCGAGGGAAGGTGAACGTAGTGGTTGATGCCCTGAGTCAAAAGGAAAGAAGTAAGCCGCTATGAGTTTGAGCCTTAGTTATGACTATATGTTTAAACCTTCCTAAGCAGATTTTGAGTGCTCAATCAGAAGCCAGAAAGGAGGAGAACTTCATCAATGAAGATTTGCATGGCATGATTAACAAGTTAGAACCTCGTGCTAACAAAACGTTATGTTTGAATAACCGAAGTTGGATTCCGTGTTTCAGAGAGTGAGGGCCTTGATTATGCATAAGTCGCATAAGTCAAAGTATTCCATCCATCCTGGATCGGACAAGATGTACCAGGACCTTAGGAGGCTATATTGGTGACCCAACATGAAAGCAGAAATTGCCACTTATGTGAGCAAGTGTTTAACATGTTCCTAGGTTAAGATAGAATATCAGAAACCCATCCGGGTTTGGTTTGATCAACAAAGAATCCCACATGGAAAAAGGAGAATATAACCATGGACTTTGTGATTAAATTGCCAAAGAACGTCAGCTGTCCAGACACGATTTGGGTAATCGTTGATCGTCTCACTAAGTCTACTCATTTCTTGCCTATGCGAGAAGATGACACGTTAGAGAAATTGATGAGACGGTACTTGAAGGAAATAGTCTCTAAGCATGGAGTGCTAGTTTCGATCATTTCTGATCGTGATGGAAAATTTATTTCACATTTTTGGAAATCACTTAATAAAGCATTAGATACTCGATTGGATATGAGTATAGCTTACCACCTAGAGACCGATGGTCAGAGTGAGAAAACCATTCAGACAGGAGGACATGTTACGTACTTGTGTACTCGACTTTGGAAAAGGTTGGGAATTACACCTACGTTGGTAGAATTCTAGTACACATAACAAATACCCATACAGCATCAAGCGTGCTTCGTTTGAGGCGGTGTATGGGCGCAAGTGTACGCGCCCCCTAGTCGAAGGGCTGAAGTTGGAGGTAGTCAGCTCACTGGCCCAGAGATCATCCACGAGACAACCTAGAAAATAGTTCAAATCAAGAGCCGTATCCAAGCCGCTCGTGATCGTCAGAAGAGCTATGTCGACGTAAGACAAAACCTCTTGAGTTTCAGGTAGAACAAGTCATGTTTGAAAGTATCTCCTTGAAAGGAGTATACGTTCGGCAAACGAAAGTTGAACCCTCGTTATATTAGACCTTTTAAGATCATCGCTAAAGTAGGGACCGTTGCCTATCGTCTTGAACTCCCAGAGAATTTGAGTAGAGTTCATAGTACGTTTCACTTCTCGAAATTGAAGAAATGCTTAGCTGATAAACCTCTTGCTATACCACAGGATGAAATCCAGGTTGACGACAAAATGAACTTCATCGAAGAACCTGTCGAGATCATGGACCGTGAAGTCAAGCATATAAAGCAGAGTCGTATTTCGATTGTCAAAGTATGCTGGAACTCTATGAGGGGTCCTGAGTTCACCTGGGAGCATGAAGACCAAATGCAAAAGAAGTACCCGCACCTTTTTACCAACTTTGAGCACCCGCGCGAGGTTGCGTCCTAAAGCTTTTTAGGACAAAGCATCTTTAACGGGGAAAGAATGTGACACCCCGAGAATTTCCGTTCAATAATTTAGCCTTTTCTGTTTAGTAATTTGAATTTTTAAAAGTTTCGTTTAGCTTTTCCATTTAACCGGGAAGTTGTTTCATTATTATCTAAGAAATCCCCGTTTCAAACCGGGGAAGCCGGAAAAACCCCCCCCGTTTAAAACCCAAAAACCCCCCCATCCAAACCGTTGGCGTTAACCCCGAGAGAGAGAATTTTTTTTTGTGGGGGGCCCCTAAATAGCCCCCGCGTTATTTATGTTTAAAGCAATATTTAAAATCTCATAATTTTTCATAAAGTCGTTATGCGTATTCAATATTTGCGTATTCTGAAATAACAAGTAACATTTGATGTGCATGCATGCTTAAGAATTAATTCAATGTCTAGCACTAGTGATCCTAAAATAAGTGAGACCATTTTGGTCCCCTTTTTGCTCTTGAGGTAACCGGATAACACCAACACCAACACCACGGGATACCAATTTTAATCATTTGAAATTCCTAGACATACTTGCATGATATAAGGGTTAGGACATGTCCCTTAATGGTTTTTTTTGTTGAATAGGGTATATGGGGGGGGGGGGGTTATATTTTTGTTATATTTATTTTTCATTTGGTCCCGCTTGTGGCTTGTCCTCCTTGCCGTGACCACACACACACCTACACACTTTTGATGTGTGAAACTCTTGTCTAAATACATCATTGCTTCTCATTTCTTGCAATCATTTTCACACACAACATTGAGCTCATTCTTGCTCCTTGTCTCTCTCTCTAAACCCATGAAAAAATACAAACACATACAAAATTCTTACATTTTCCATCTTTGATCAATAACTTTTAAAGATAGTTTAAGGTTTGATCATCTAAGATCATTCGGGTATAAAACAAACAATGTTTGGGTTGTTCTTGATCTTTATTCATCTCTAAAAATCTTTTTTCTTTGTAAGTCTTCAAATCCTCGAATAACTTGTACTTTTCTACTCTTCTTGATGCATAAACATTTGTTATACAACTTGTTTGTAAAAAGAATGATTTTGAAAATACATAAACCTTAAAAAGGTATACATATGATTCGAAATTTATGAAAATAAGTATAAGGAAATCATAGTTTTGTGATCGTGGTTATTTTCATGTAATAATATTGGTACTTTTGAGCTTATTGTATTCGACTAATATATAAGAGCTTATTTGAGAACTTGTTTGAGTATTTTGAGCTTATTTTAGCATATACATATACACGAATAAATGGAAAAACATAAAGAAATATTTTCTTAAGCTTATTTCTTGTAACTTAAATTTAATGTGCTTATTTCTAGCTTATTCTTGGAAGGGTAAAACATTAAGCTTATTTGACTTAACCAATAAGCCAAAATAAGACTTAATGGGCCTTAAGAGCCACGTCACCTAAGAGAGTGCCACGAACCCGAGCTTATTCATGAGCTTAAGGTCGCTATTACGAGCTTGATGGTAATCTTATTGATGAACCTAGAACTCGCATTGTTATTTCTTAGTATATCAGACTTATTTATTTGTAACTTAGGCATATAAAGGTTTAGTGGGCCTAAAAGCCCAATAAGAGTTTTAGTGACTCGTTGGACTTGTTTTAAATGGAAAATGATTGTATAGAGTTTGTAAATTGTGAATTGTGATTTGTAAGTGGTTCAAATTTGGTTTTTGATAAAGTCTACGACTTTAGAAAGTGAGTTATACACGAACAGTCATGCCGAAAATTTATAAAATATTATACATAGAATTATTAGAAACATAAATAATAAAATGTTTAACTAAATTTTCTTAACGATTTAAAATGTCAAATTATAATGACAAGTTTATTTATACGTTAATAATAATATAATATTATATTTATATAATTAATATAATATTATATACGTACTTACTTACAACTTAGGACTTTTCATAAAAACCGATCACTAATGTTTTTAATACACAAATAACGTTTACCAAAAATGAATAATAAAAAGTTCATGGCATCAAATCACATTCGTTACTGCCGAGACTAAATCGAAACCCGTATTCTTCTAGGTCATACCCGTGTACCACCGATCGTACCGAGTGACCCTACTTTTGACGTATACTATTTACCTTATCATCAAGGTGAGTTGATAGCCCTACTCTTTTACTCGTATTGAATAAATGTTTTTTATAACTTTGGGTGATGAACATTGAGCTTGTTTTTAAAACGAAAGCGACCGGACCAAGTACTTCATGATACATATATCCTGTTTACGTGTTGCCTAAGTAGCGCTAGACCTCCTATTGCCCAAAACTATCATGAACTGTTAATCTCTTGACCGGAGGACCGGTTGAGGGAGCGCGAGTGAATAAATAGATCTATTGGGACTAATTATCCCTATCCGGGTAAGTCGTACTTACTACCCACGGGTCGCCCGATTAAACGGATATATGTCATGTCGAATTTCAGATAGGAAATCTTAGCTCGGATTTCCTCTAGGGCAATGCAACCTATAGCTATATGAAAGCTATGTCTTAAATTAAGCATAGGTGTCATGAGCTTAGTGCAACATAAATATCTGTTATGTGAAGTTGTATTTGTTATAACTGTCGCATGCCTGTAAAATCTTGTGGTCCACTATTACATCAAATTAAACCTATGAATTCACTCAACTTTATGTTGACCGTTTTAAGCATGTTTTTCTCAGGTGCTTAGCTTGGAAGTTGTTGCTTGATCTATATGAAGTCTAATTGCCAAACCAGTTTTTACAGGATTTCCTCTATGTTTAACTTAGTTACGTTGTTGAACTTAGTAAAGCTTCCGCATTTAACTTTAGAATCTTTAAATTTAATTGATGTTAAAACTTTATTATTATTTTTTAAATTTATGCAACGGTGTTTTTTTAAAAACATACCCTTAGATGTCGTTCTTTATGCTTTGTACTTGAGATGCTCAATAAAGTCACGCCTTCAGACACGTATTCCGTCTAGGCCCCTTCTGGGGGTGTGATAGATTGGTATCAAGAGCCAAGGTTATAGAGAACCAAGTAGTATAAACTAGTCCTGACTAAACGATATGTGATCCTACGTGATTATGTGCCTTACGTGATTTTACATAGTACGTATACATAATTAAATACTATATAAATAATATATATGTATTAAATACTAAGTATAACTAATATTACTATAAGTATTTCTCATTTCATCCCATCATGCCATACTCGATGACCCGCGCATTCATTCGTTCATTTTGCATTCATCCAGTTACCCATTCACCCATTCATATGTTTGCATCATGCATGGTTGATATAAAGATGATTTATATAAACTTTGCTTGTGCATGTCATGGCCATTTCAGTTATCTCAGTTTCTTCGGACTCATCCGAGGATAGCGTGGGGACACCTGCTGGATGAGTTATCTTGTTCGGTACCATCTCTACCACTATTCTCGACACCACACCAGTGATTACTCCACCCACTACTCAGACTAACACTACAGTGATACCCACAGAGACACCTATCATAACACCTACTATACCACCATCCCCGGATTATACACCAGCATCTCCTGATTACTCACCTGCATCTGATTCCGAGTCTGGTCCATCTGAGGAGTCCATCACCACCATATACCACCATACCGGCTATCTCACTGATATGTAAAACCACAGAACTTTATTATACCAAAAATTGCACTTAAATTGATCAAAATGTGCAAAATTTAGGCATGTATATATGTATTGTTGTTATAATGAATGTGCAGGTACGGGTATTGCAAAAATCACAAGAAAAATGTCCAGAAACCGAAAACATGGACACGGGAACGGATTGAGTGCACAAGAACCGGAAGTTTCTAGCAAAAGGTTATCAAAAGTCAACCCTTGGTCAACAATGGTCAACCCACAAAATGCTAAAACCCTCAAAATTCCTAAAAGAGCCTTATTGTTAAATTAAATTCACAAAAAGTCCCAAAAACCCTAACACCGTTAGTCTTTTTTATGTAAGAGATAACGGTCGTTATCTCTTTATATAAAAAACCAATTGACCTTAAACCGAAGCCCAAATACATCACCCACCACCTCGGAGCCCAAAACCCAGTCTATTGATACATAAACCCAGGCCCACAGCTTCAACACACACACCCCATACCCCGGGTCAAACAAAGATATAAAAAGCGAAAACAGACAACAAGGCGCGCGGCAGATAAACCAGCTCTTATGTCATTTCATCAAACTATTCATATTCCCATCATCCTCATTTTTACCCTGACTTAATTGCTCGATTAAAAATCAATTAACCTATGTCGCTTGAAGATTCCAATTACTAAGCTGCCATCTCAACAATGAAACGTCACTCAAAGCTTTTGATTGGACAAAGCAGCAAAAGAATTGACACGTCTTCATAGAAAACACAATCTGGATGGGACAAACACATCAGCACTAAAATCATTCACAGACTCTACCAACAACACACACAAAAATAGGATATGCCAGCCCCTGGCAACTCGACCGTGGCTCACTTGTATTGATCAACATCTAAAAACACATCCAATGATTATAGCACAGCAAGACGAGATCAAAAGCCAAGGCACGTGATTCCGACCTAGAAGCTTCCTCATCTCCTATAAAATAGAGCTCACTCCCTCACTCACATTCATCACTATTGTTTTACTATCTAAGGGTAGCTTTATATAGACTCAGTAAAGTGCATCATTGTATTTTTCAGCTTATCGATTTCAATCCTTGTAATCCTTCTAAAAGCTTTGTAATCTGTTTTAATAACAAAGCTTTAGCACTGTCACTTTAATGCTTGCGTTCAATCGTTTGTTTACTTAATGTGCAATGATGCAAGCAAATATGGTTTGAATAATCCTCAATAACTCTTTCATAAGTCTGTCTTAGTTTCACTATCACTAAACTATATAACTCATTTAAGCCTAAAGCTAATGGCCTTAAAGAGCACTCTCTCAAAATTCCACCTCTCAACATATCACACCAAAAGCTTATTAAGGAAGGGAAACCAACATGGATGGGTTTCTAAGCAGGGGCGAACACACCAGCTTATCCTAAGATAAGCTAAACTTGTTGCATAGCTCCAATGCGATCATTTACATAAGCCCACTTTTTGTGCAACACGTAAGTACGCTCTTTATCCTTTTTAATAGCTTACCTATTGCGCCATTTTCTACGCTTCATCTACTGCCCTTAATAAAAAGCTTATTTCTGTTCAGATTAGCTTATGGATGATTAATATAGTTGTTAGAAGCTTAATTAGTTCAATTAGTAGCTTAAATCTTAGTTTACTCTTATTTGTTAAAATCCAGTCATAAAATCCAAAAATAATAGCATATCTTGTTAGCTTATTAATTTTGCTTATTTGTTTGTTGAAATATGTTTATTAGGTTTGTTAAAAGTTAATTAATATCTAGTATCTTTAATTCAAGTTTTAATTCTTAGTTTCATAAGCTAATAATGAATTTGAGCAAAATAAAGAGGTGTTTGGCATTAGACAACACTAACTTTAGTTAGTGCTGTCAAAGGTTATTTAGTCCTTTGGTTTGATCTTAAATTTCATTGTGAGGTTTATGAGGTTAGGTTTTAAGATTTTTAGTAGAGTTTACCAGCTTTTGATTAGTTTTAGTAATAGTTTTTAGAATCTGTGGTAATAAGTTCAAGTTCTATGGTTGATTGTGCTTAAGTCTTTGCTAGCTATTTCATGCCGTATTTGCTCATGTTTATTTTCTAAAAGTGGTTAGAACCAATCCGCTTACGTCTGTGCTTTTTGGTTTTTGTGATTTGGACATCTATGTGCCAATTGCATCAGATAGTCAAAACATCCCTTAAGGCCATTTTCAATCTTAAAAATCAGCTAGTAAAAGTAGTTTTTAGCTTTTCAAACTTTGAGCACAACTAGTTTATAGGTTATTCTAAATCTTTTTGAGTTTATTTTATAAAAATTAGTTTATTTACTTATCTGTTTTTAAGCCTGAATTTAGCACCTTTGTCTTTTCTTAAGAAAACCAAAAATAGTGTAATCTGTCCAAATAGCCCTTTTCATTCAGCATTTTCTTTGTTCATTTGATTTTCAAATTACTTTTCAAAATTGGTTTTAGTAGCTTATAGGTCAATCTTTCAAGTGATATAAGCCTTAAGTCAATAAGGTTCTGTTTGCTTAATTAAAAATAAGCTCAAATTAGCGTAGTTGTCTGTTTTGAACTCAGTTTTAGTAGCTTATAGGTCAATCTTTCAAAAAGTTTTGGAAAATAAAAAAAGGGAAGAGGGGAAATTGTGGGTGAGCAAGACTCGAACCCACAACCTCTACCCTCCTCAACCTTTTCAACGACTCACAACACACACTCAACACCACTGCGCCCTTGGGACTTTTACGTCCAAGGGTGCACTTAATAATCTTTTATCACCTTTTTGAGTTCTTTTTATAATAAGCACTTCGCGTGCTTTGTAGCTTTTTCTGGGCTTATTCATTTAAGCATTTTCCTAGTTAGTATTTTTCCTGCATTCCTTGTAGCTTAATCTATTTTTAGTAATTTTCTTAGAATTTTAATTCATAGTTTTTTACTTTTTCTTGCATTTATTTAGTTAAAAACTTTAAAAAGTCATAAAAAATAGAAAAATAATCAAAAAAATAAAATTCTTTTTTATAAAATTTTCTTTTATCATATTTTAGGCTTAGGATTTAAATTTACTTTCGTAGGGTTAAAATTTAAGAAATTCATTTTTTAAAGAACGGGATTTGGTTCCCGTTCTCGTTTTCTTCGTTTTTAAGCTTTAAGTGTTCTCGTTTTAGAATTTCCTTAGCTTTTTACTTTTAAATAGTAATTAAGTTTAGAAAAAGTTTAGAAAGGTATTTAGGATTAGATTTAGTTCAATTGCTAATTTGTCGCGTTTTCTTAATTCCGTTAACGTTTTTCGTAATTGGATTTTATTGTCCCTTTATTTGCTCACTATTAGGATTTTAGAAAACAAATCATCTTCGAACCAATTCAAGTCATTGTCCAAATAACAAACGAGGTCTCAATTTCATAAGTCCTTTGGGAAAACGACCCGGTAATCACTTACCGGTAAAAACGTGTATTATATTTTAGTGTGAATTTTCCTTGAGGGTAACTTGGGAATTTTCATCGCTCCTATATTATTATACGTATTAAAATTTACACATCAAGTTTTTGGCCCCGTTGCCGGGGATTTGTGATTAAGATTCCTTCGTTTGCAGTTTGTTGATCGTGATTTGGAGAACCTTTCTTTTTTTTTTTTTTTTTTTACATGCCCTTTCGTCTTCGAAAGTTACACTTTTGAAAAAAAATCAAAAAAAAATTTAAAAATATAAAAAGTAAAAAATATTTTTCTTTTCTTTTTAGTATAAGTAGAAGATTAATAAATAATAAAAATACAAAAATATTTGCTCTTCCGGTTTTTTCGATTTTTTATGAATTCATTAATATAAGAAATAAAAAATTTAACCAAGTTGGTAAAAGAACACCAACAAATAATACTTTCAATTGAAATATTATCCATCAATAAGTTCTCGAACCTAAGATTAAAAAATTACCGTCTTGTGTCACTTACAAAAAAGGCGCACCTCTTTTGTAAAATTTATTTTACTTAAGAGAGTTACCCTAAGTTTGTTGATTATTCGATAAACAAAAATATTTTCTTTTTTCTTTTCTTATCATTTTTGTTTGTTTAGTGCATGCGCACTAGAAATTCCAATTTTCCAAATAATTCAAACGTAACCATTCTGAGACGTCGAAATAAAGGACGTGCTCCAAACATAGTCGAACCCGAGCTTCGTACTATCGTTACACCAATGGCGGGAACGTAACAATGAAAGCTACTCGAGCACCCCACGAGGGTAATGAAGAAGCTATCGTTTTCACCGAAATATAAGGCGGATCATTATTTGAGAGATTAAAACGAATTTATTATAATTGGTTCAAGCGAACCCGTTTCACGGTTTAGAGAACAAAAATCCTCATGCTCATATTAATAGTTTCAAAAGGATTACCTCGACTCTACGATTTAGGAATGTGCCAAACGATGTGATTAAGCTAATGATGTTTCCATATTCACTCGAGGGGGCTGCTAAAACCTGGTACGAGAAAGAACCTCCTAATTCAATCTTGACTTGGGAGGATCTCGTTACCAAATTCGTGAATCAATTTTTCCCTCCCTCGAAAATGACTCACTTAAAGAATAAAATCTCTCGATTTACCTAAAAATTCGATGAGTCTTTTAGTGAAGCGTGGGAACGATTTAAGGAAATGCTTAGAGCTTGTCCTCATCACGGATTTACGGAGTTAACCCAAGTTGATACCTTTTATAACGGTTTAAACGACAACGATCAAGACTCCTTAAATGCCGCGGCGGGTGGAAATCTTTTGAGTAAGACGACTAGAGAGGCTTTGAATATAATTGAAAACAAATCAAAAGTGCGTTATTCACGAAACAAACCAAATGCTTCTAGGATGAATACGACTTCTAGGGAAAATGTTAGTAAGACGGATGAGAGAATTGATAAGCTTGCGGATCAACTTTCGACCTTAGTCGAGATTGTTTCTAAGAAAGTTGTCACTCCTGCTCCGGTTAAAGCGGTTGAGGAAACTTGCGTTACTTGTGGTGGTGCCCATTCTTGGTATAATTGTCCGACTAACCGATAACAATCCAAGCTAGTGTTTATGGGCGGGCAACGGGCACTAACAATCAAGTTTAACCCTCAAAAACCAGAGTTAGTAACCAAATGGCACCACCCGGTTTTGCTCCGGTACAAAACAATGGTCAAAATAGGTTTAATCAAAATCAAGGTCAAGGGAATAATTTTAATCGGGGAAATAATTTTCATGGTAATCAAGGTTTTCAAGCTCAAAATAATCATGCTTCGAATTTTCAAAATCAAGGATTTCAAAACCAACATTTTCAAGTGCCTAATAATCAAGTTCAACAAGAGTTTTCAAATGATTTTTCGAGTTACAAGAGAAATAACGATCAAATAATGAGAAACATGCAAAATCAAATCAACTCGTTGAAAGGAGACCTTAAGAATGAAATTCAAAACACGATAAAATCTCAACAAGCCGTCATGATGAATCAACAAACTACCTTTCAAAATAATTTGCAAAACATGATATGTGGATTGTTTCAAAACCAAACCTCAACTTCAGGTACTCTTTCGAGTAATACCATTCCGAACCCGAAGGGTGAGATGAAAGCGATCACTACTCGAAGTGGTGTTGCTTACGAGGGACCCTCGATTCCTACTAATCCTTCTCTTAAAAAGGTAGTAGAACGAGAAACTGAGAAGACAACAGATAAGGAGCAATCTAATTTCCAAGGAAGTACCGCTCAAATTCCACCTCCGGTTACCCCCATCCCAACTCCGGAACCCGATGTTCTAAAGAATTTACCTAAGCCAAATATTCCATATCCTTCACGGCGTAATGATCAAAAATCCCGTGACAAAGCTTCGAATCAAATGGAGAAGATCTTCCAAATCATTTAAGATTTGTGCTTCGACATAAGTTTCGCGGATTCTTTACTTTTGATGCCAAGATTTGCTCCTACGATTAAGACTTTGCTCATGAATAAGGAAAAGTTGTTTGAGTTAGCTAAAATAACCATTCAAAAAAAAAAAAAAAAAAGTTAAAAAAAAAAAAAAAAAAAAAAATAAAAATTAAAAAAAGAACGAGAATTGCTCGGTGATGCTCCTCAAAAAGCTTCTCGAAAAGCTTGGAGATCCCGACAAGTTTCTTATTCCATGTGATTTCCCAAGAATGGATGTATGTCACGCCTTGGCCGATCTTGGCGCGAGCATAAATCTTATGCAACTTATTATTACTATTTTAAAACTTTGCAACGGTGTTTATTTTCAAAACGTACCCTTAGAGGTCGTTCTTTATGCTTTGTACTTGAGATGCTCAATTAAGTCACGCCACCGGACACGTGTTCCGTCTAGGCCCCGTTTGGGGGTGTGACAGTTTGGTATCAAGAGTCAAGGTTATAGAGAACCAGGTAGTATAAACTAGGTCTGGACTATAACCAGTATGTGATCCTACGTGATTATGTGCCTTACGTGACCTTACATAGTACGTATACATAACTAAGTACTATTAAATACTAAGTATATCTAATATTTCTAAGTATTTCTTATTTCATCCTATCATGACGTGCTCGATGACTCCTTCATTCATTCATTTTGCGTTCATCCAGTTACCCATTCACCCATTCATATTTTTTGCATCATACATGGTTGATATAAAGATGATTTATATGAACTTTGCTTGTGCAGGTTATGGCTATTTCAGTTATCTCGATTTCTTCGGATTCATCAGAGGATAGCGTGGGGACACATGCTATACAAGTTATCTTGTTCGATACCATCCCTACCACTATTCCCGACTATACACCAGTGTTTCCTGATTACTCACCTGCATCTGATTCAGAGTCTGATCCATCTGAGGATCCATCATCATACCATATACCACCATTACCAGCTACCTCACCATTTTTATCATCGGATGATGACACCACAGACAGTGATACACCACCATCACCTACCTATGGTACACCTTTCACTGAGATTACCTCTTCTACCTAGAGATCACCTGTCATACCTCGTCGTCGAGTTATGATTCTAGCACCTGGACAGACTATTCCCCATGGTCAACCATACCGCTACCATCTTAATGGGCCGATACACATGATGACTACGAGGAAGTAGGTTGGACCATTACCTGTTCAGCAACTTGGTATGAGACATTTTGTCGATCATTCTTCTTCAGATTCATCATCAGAGGCATCATCAGATTTTCTTTCGGATGCTTCATCTGATTCTTCTTCGAGACACTCATTGTCAAATCATTCTTCTCCCAATTTACTGAATACTTCTGTGGGGCCATCTCACAAGAGACGTAGGTCCCCTATGGCATCTGTACCTGCATTACCACTTGTATCCGGAGCTTTACCTTCCGTCTGTGCTGATTTGATACCATCGCCTAAGAGAGTTATGGATTCTGGTTATTTGGAAGATATAGAGGTAGATCCTAGAGAGATTAGTTTAAGAGATGATGCTATTGTTAAGGGTAGTGATGAGCCTTACTTAGAGCAGGATATTGACCCAAAGATTCAAGCAGAGATTGACGAGTGTTTCGCTTACGCGGATGCTCTTAGGGATAGAGGGATTGATGCTAGAGTTGTAGTTGAGGCTGTTGATCAAGAGGAGAGTAAGACGGGTGCGAGGGGCCCGGTTGAGGTTAGAGTTGAGAGGATTATGCATCCTGCGATGCCAGAGGATATTCCTGAGCCTGCCCAAGAGGGAGTAGTAGAGGTTATGTATGAGACATTGGGAGATTTGGTTCAGAGGTTCCATGATCACACAGAGGCTATCCCAGTCCATCGTATACAAGTCATTGAGGGAGCCCAGAGGGAGCAGGGACATAGGATTGTTAGGGTTGAGTCGGCAGTTGCTACTTTGACTGAGAGGGTTGCTGAGTTAGAGAGGGATAACAGGAGGCTCAGAGACACCGCGAGTGTTGAGAGTCAAAGAGTTGACCGACTCCAACGCGGCATGTCACGTATGCAGAGAGAGCTAAGGCAGATATGGCAGTTTCGATTTTATGATCGAGTGAGAGTTGGCAGATTTGAGGCGTGTGCTAGGAAGCACATGGACTATCGTCCTTAGATATGTTCATTAGTGTTGCAGTATTAAGCAGTAGCATTTAGTGATGACTGTAGTGTTAGAAACTCGTATTTTCTGTATTTTGAAACCAATGTGATGTAATCACTAATGTTCGATGATATGAAATTGGTATTTATCTATGATATGATGTCATGCCTTGATTCACTTATGCTTTTGCGTCATGCATTATGGGGTTTCCATAAATATATTTCGATCATGTATTTTCTATGTGAATTAACCATAAATTTTATTTAACACCGTTAGTGATCTCGCATCACTTAGAAATCTCATCGAGTGTTACGTTGTTATGTTGTAAGAATATGCCTAACACCCGATCTGGAGCATCCATGACTCATGAGGAGGTTGAAGAATTGGTTACTCGCCGAGTAGCTGAAAAGATGGAGGCTCGTGAAGCCACAAGGACCCTTGAACCCCTAAATGAGAATGGGGATGAACAAGAGGGTGAGAATGGAGGAAATGGAAATGGAGGTAACGGAGGAAATGGAAATGGAGGAAATGGAGGAAATGGAAATGGAGGGAATGGAGAAAACGGAAATGGAAATAGAAATGGGAATCATGGTATGAACTATAGAGGTTTCATGCCAGTGGCTAGAGAGTGCACTTTCCAAGACTTCTTGAAGTGCAAGCCACATAATTTTTCAGGAACCGAAGGCGTTGTCGAATTGACCCGCTGGTTCGAGAAAATGGAGACTGTGTTCAACATCAGTAATTTTCCACCGAAGTATTAAGTGAAATATGCTACATGCATACTGCAGGATAGTGCTTTGACTTGGTGGAACTCCCATAAGAGAACAATTGGTGTTGATGCTGCGTATGCCATGAAGTGGGCTAGACTTATGAAGTTGATGACTAAGGTGTATTGTAAAAGGAACGAGATTCAGAAGATGGAGACTGAATTATGGAATCTTACCGTGAAAGGAAACGACTTGACTGCTTACACTCAAAGGTTTCCGGAGTTGATTTTGTTGTGTACTAAAATGGTCCCTGATGAAGAGGACATAGTGGAGAGGTTTATTGAAGGATTACCGGACAACATTTAAGGTAATGTGATTGCTGCGAATCTGGCTAGACTCCAAGATGCCATACGCATTGCTAACCAATTGATGGACAAGAAGCTCCAGGGTTATGCTGCAAGGAGTGTTGGGAATAAGAGGAGGATGAAAAGTAACCCAAGGGATAACCGTGGTCAACAACCACCGTTTAAGAGGCAAAATGTTAGTGGGCAGAATATGGCTAGAGCCTACGCTGCTGGGAACAATGAGAAGAAAGGGTATGTTGGACCTCACCCACTCTACAACAAGTGCAGATACCACTATGTAGGGCCATGTATAGTGAAGTGCAAAAACTGTAAGAGAGTTGGACACCAGACGAGAGATTGCAGATCTGTAGCTGCTATTCCAAACACGCAAAGAGCCCCACTTGGGAATCAACAAGGTGTTATTTGTTATGAGTATGGGAGACCGGGACATGTGAAGAGAGAATGTCCAAAGTTGAGAAACCAGAACCATGGGAACCGAGTTGGGAACAAGACTGGAAACTAGACTAGAGGTAACAAAGCTACAACAAAGGCTTATGCCATTGGTGGAGGAGGAACAAACCCTGATTCCAACGTTGTCACAAGTACATTTCTTCTCAATAACTGCTATGCTTCAATGTTATTTGATTCGGGCGTCGATAGAAGTTTTGTGTCGCCTACATTTAGTGCTTTGCTTGATGTTGCACCATCCACTTTAGACACTAGTTATGCCATAGAACTTGTCGATGGAAGAATTTCAGAAACAAATGTTGTTCTTAGAGGTTGCACGTTAGGATTATTAGGTCATCCGTTCGACATAGATCTAATGCCTGTAGAACTTGGTAGTTTTGATGTCATCTTCGGTATGGATTGGTTGGCGAAGTACCACGCGTTAATCATTTGTGACGAGAAGGTCGTCCATATTCCTTATGGAGATGAGGTATTGATAATCCGAGGTGACGATTATGGCAACGGAAGTAAGCTGAACATCATATCGTGTATGAGGACCCATACGTATATTCAGAAGGGATGCCAAGTCTACCTAGCGCAAGTTACATCCAAGAAGGTTGAGGATAAGTCGGAGAAGACGCGACTTGAGGACGTGTCGATCGTACAAGAATTTATGGAAGTCTTTCCAGAAGATTTGCCTAGACTACCACCTGCTCGACAAGTTGAATTTCAAATCGACTTAGTCCCCGGTGTTGCACCTGTAGCACGAGCCCCGTATCGATTAGCACCAGCCGAAATGCAAGAGTTGTCCACACAATTGCCAGAACTTTCTGACAGAGGATTTATAAGACCCAGTTCCTCACCCTGGGGAGCACCAGTTTTGTTTGTCAAGAAGAAAGATGGTTCTTTTCGGATGTGTATCGACTACCGTGAACTAAACAAACTTACTGTGAAGAACCGATACCCACTTCCGAGGATCGACGACTTGTTCGATCAACTCCAAGGATCAAGAGTCTACTCTAAGATCGACCTGAGATCTGGTTATCACCAACTCAGAGTTCGTGAGGAAGACATTCCAAAGACAGCATTTAGGACTCGCTATGGACACTACGAGTTCCAAGTAATGCCGTTTGGCTTGACTAACGCACCGGCAGTATTCATGGATTTGATGAATCGGGTGTGCAAACCGTATCTGGATAGATTCGTGATTGTATTCATCGATGATATTTTGATCTACTCCAAGAGCAAAAAGGAGCACGAAGGACACCTTAAGTTTATTTTGAAGTTATTAAAGAAGGAAGAATTGTACGCCAAGTTTTCAAAGTACGAGTTTTGGCTGTCGAAGGTACAATTTCTTGGTCACGTGATTGATAGTGAAGGCATCCACGTTGATCCCGCTAAGATCAAGTCAATCAAGGATTGGGCATCACCCAAGACACCAACCAAGATCCGTCAATTTTTAGGTTTGGCTGGTTACTACCGGCAATTTATCGAAGGTTTTTCAAAAATCGCTAGACCTATGATGAAACTGACTCAGAAAAACGTGAAGTTTGATTGGGGAGAAAAGGCAGAAGCTGCATTTCAGTTGTTGAAGCAAAAACTGTGTAGTGCGCCGATTTTGGCTTTACCTAAGGGAAGAGAGAACTTCGTGGTATACTGCGATGCTTTGCATAAAGGGTTGGGCGCGGTTTTGATGCAAAAGGAGAAGGTCATAGCTTACGCATCCCGCCAACTCAAGGTTCACGAGAAGAACTATACCACCCATGATTTGGAACTAAGAGCAGTAGTGTTTGCCCTGAAGATGTGGAGACACTATCTGTACGGCACAAAGTGCGTTGTGTTCACTAATCACAAGAGTTTGCAACACATTCTCGATCAGAAGGAGCTGAACATGAGGCAACTACTTTGGTTAGAGTTGTTGAGTGACTACGACTGTGAGATTTGATATCACCCAGGGAAGGCGAACGTGGTGGCTGATGCCCTGAGCCGAAAGGAGAGAAGCAAGCCGCTACGAGTTCGAGCCTTAGTTATGACTATAGGGTTAAACCTTCCTAAGCAGATTTTGAGTGCTCAATCGGAAGCCAGAAAGGAGGAGAACTTCATCAACAAAGATTTGCATGGCATGATTAACAAGCTAGAACCTCGGTGCTGACGGACCGTTATATTTGAATAACCAGAGTTGGATTTCGTGTTTCGAAGAGTTAAGGGCCTTGATTATGCATGAGTCGCATAAGTCAAAGTATTCCATCCATCCTGGATCGGATAAGATGTACCAGGACCTTAAGAGGCTGTATTGGTGGCCCAACATGAAAGCATAAATTGCCACTTATGTCAGCAAGTGTTTAACATGTGCCAAGGTTAAGATAGAATATCAAAAACCATCGTTTGTTGGTTCACAAAAGGGTGAAGTCAAAGTGGGGGGCTCCCCAGAGATCCCACAATGGAAATGGGAGAATATAACAATGGACTTTGTGACTAAGTTGCCAAAGACGGCAGTCGATCAAGACACGATTTGGGTAATCATTGATTGTCTCACTAAGTCTGCTCATTTCTTGCCTATGCGAGAAGATGACACGTTACAGAAGTTGACGAGACAGTACTTGAATAAAGTAGTCCCAAAGCATGAGTTGCCATAGAGTCGATCATACTTTGACCGTGATGGGAAATTTTACATCACATTTTTAGAATCCCTTAATTAAGCATTAGGTACTCGATGGATATGAGTACAGCTTACCATCCAGAGACCGATGGCCAGAGTGAGAGAACCATTCAAAGATTGGAGGACATGTTACGTGCCTGTGTACTCGACTTTGGAAAAGGTTAGGATAGACACTTACCATTGGTAGAATTTTCATATAACAACAGTTACCATACCAGCATTAAGGCTGCTCTGTTTGAGGCGTTGTATGGGCACAAGTGTCGATCACCTATCCTGTTGGCCTGAAGTTAGGGGATAGTCAGCTCGACTGGGCCCAAGGATCGTCAAAAGAGTTATGCTGACGTAAGACGAAAACCCTCTTGAGTTTCAAGTAGGAGATAAGGTCATAGGATTGAAAGTATCTCCTTGGAAAGGAGTGATACGTTTTGGCAAACGGGGAAAGTTGAACCCTCGTTATATTGGACCTTTTAAGATCATTGCTAAAATAGGAACCGTTGCCTATCGTCTTGAACTCCTAGAGAAATTGAACAGAGTTTATAGTACGTTTCACGTCTCGAAATTGAAGAAATGCTTAGCTGATGAACCTCTTGCTATACCACTGGATGAAATCCAAGTTGATGACAAATTGCACTTCATCGAAGAACCTGTCGAGATCATGGACTGAGAGGTCAAGCGTCTGAAGCAGAGTCGTATTCCGATTGTCAAAGTACGCTGGAACTCTAGGAGGGGTCCTAGTTCAACCTGGAACATGAAGACCAATCAAAAAAAACCCAGCACCTTTTTACAACTATGCACCCGTGGCAAGGTTGCGTCCTAAGCGTTGAGACAAACTTCTTAACGGGGAAAGAATGTGACACCCCGAGAATTTCTGTTCAATAATTTAGCCGTTTCCGTTTAGTAATTTGAATTTTTAAAAGTTTCGTTTAGTTTTTTCGTTTAACCGGGAAGTTGTTCCGTTATTATCTGAGAATCGTCCACCAGGAGCGAACTGTGCCAAACGTTGTAGTCTTTGGCAATAAGCCATGTTTTTTATGTTTTAAGGGCCAATGATTTAAAATCTCATAATTTCCGTGAGTCGTATGGCGTATTCAATAGTAGCGTAGCTTCAATATTTGTTATGTCATATTTTGCGTATTCCGAAATAACAAGTAACATTTGACGTGCATGCATGCTTGAGAATTAATTCAATGTCTAGCACTAGTGATCCTAAAATAAGTGAGACCATTTTGGTCCCCCCCCCCCCTTTTGCTCTTGATGTAACCGGATAACACCAAACACAACACCATGGGATACCAATTTTAATCATTTGAAATTCCTAGACATACTTGCATGATTTAAGGGTTAGGACATGTCCTTATGGGGTTTGATAGGTGGATCATTTTGGTCCCCCTTGTGGCTTGTCCTCCTTGCCGTGACCACACACACACCTACACACTTTTGATGTGTGAAACTCTTGTCTAAATACATCATTGCTTCTCATTTCTTGCAATCATTTTCACACACAACATTGAGCTCATTCTTGCTCCTTGTCTCTCATCCTAAAACCCACAAAAATATACAAACACATACAAAATTCTTACATTTTCCATCTTTGATCAATAACTTTTAAAGATAGTTGAAGGTTTGATCATCTAAGATCATTCGGGTATAAAACAAACAACGTTTGGGTTGTTCTTGATCTTTGTTCATCTCTAAAAATCATTTTTCTTTGTAAGTCTTCAAATCCTCGAATAACTTGTACTCTTTCTTGATCATAAACATTTGTTGTACAACTTGTTGTAAAAAGAATGATTTTGAAAATACATAAACCTTAAAAAGGTATACATATGATTCAAAATTTATGAAAATAAGTATAAGGAAATCATAGTTTTGTGATCGTGTTTATTTTCATGTAATAATATTGGTACTTTTGAGCTTATTGTATTCGGCTTATATATAAGAGCTTATTTGAGAACTTGTTTGAGTATTTTGAGCTTATTTTAGCATATACATATACACGAATAAATGGGAAAACATAAAGAAATATTTTCTTAAGCTTATTTCTTGTAACTTAAATTTAATGTGCTTATTTCTAGCTTATTTTTGGAAGGGTAAAACATTAAGCTTATTTGACTTAACCAATAAGCCCAAATAAGACTTAATGCGCCTTAAGAGCCACGTCACCCAAGAGAGGGCCACGAACCCAAGCCTATTCATAGCTTAAGGTTCGGCTTATTTTGTCTCGGCTTATTATGAGCTTGTGGTAGCTTATTGATGAACCTAGAACTCGCTTGTTATCTTCTTAGTATATCAGACTTATTTATTTCGTACTTTGGCATATTAAAGGCTTAGTGGGCCTAAAAGCCCAATAATGACTCCGTGGAATTTGTTTTAAATGAAAAACGATTGTATAGAGTTTGTAAATTGCGAATTGTGATTTGTAAGTGGTTTAAAATTGGTTTTTGATAAAGTCTACGACTTTGGAAAATGAGTAAACACGAACGGGTCATGCCGAAATTTTGTAAAAATCTTATACTTAAAAATTATTTAGAAAACATAAATAATAAAATGTTTTGACTAAATTTCTTAACAATTTAGAAATGTCAAATTATAATGACAAGTTTATTTATACGTTAATAATAATATAATATTATATTTATATAATTAATATAATATTATATACGTACTTACTTACAACTTAGGACTTTTCATAAAAACCGATCACTAATTTTTAATACACAAATAACTTTACCAAAAATAAATAGTAAACGTTCATAGCTTCAATCACATTCGTGTAACTTTCCGAGACTAATCGAAAAAAAAACCCCGTTGAAAAATTCTTCTAAGGTAATACCCGTGTACCACCTGATCGTGACGAGTGACCTATACTTTGACGTATACTCTTTACCTATCATTAAGGTGTTCATAGCCCACTCTTTTTACTCTCTCGTTTTGAATAAATGTTTTATAACTTAGGGTGAGAAACATTGCTTGTTTTTAAAATCGGACACAAGTACTTTCATGAGAATTTTTCCCTGTTTACGTGTTGCCTAAGTAGCGCTAGACCTCCTATTGCCCAAAACTATCATGAACTGTTAATCTTTGACCAGAGGACCGGTTAAGGGAGCGCAGTTAATAAATAGATCTTTTGAGAACAATTATCCCTATTCGGGTAAGTCGCACTTACTACCCACGGGTCCGCCCGGCTATAAAACGGATAGATATCCATGTCGAATTTCGGATAGGAATCTTAGGTTGGATTCCCCTCTAAGGCCAATGCACTATAGCTATATGAAAGCCCTAATTGTCTCAGAATTATCAACGTGTCATGACTTAGTTGCAGACGTAAATATCTTTATGTGAAGTTTATTTGTTATAACTGTCCGCATGCATGTAAAATCTTGTGGTCTACTATTACCTCAAATTACCTATGAATTCTACTTAACTTTATGTTGACCATTATAAGCATGTTTTTCTCAGTGCATAAGCTTGGAAGATTGTTGCCTGATCTTTATGAAAGTCTACATTTTCCCCGAACCAGTTTTCAGATTTCATCTATGTTATCTTAATACCGTTGTTGAATCTATTAAAGCTTCCCACAGTTAACTTTTTGAATCTTTAATTGATTGATGGGTAAACTTATGATTATTTTAAATTTATGCAAACGGATGTTTTATTTTTAATAAAAACGGACCCCTTAGAGGTCGTTCTTTATGCTTTGTACTTGAGATATCCAGGAACGTCACGCCTCCGAACACGTATTCCGTCCAGGCTTCTCTGGGGTGTGACATTTAAGGATTTAGAGGGTTTTTGGTTTAAGGGATTTTTTGATAAGTAGGGGTGTTAGGGTTTTTTGTATATATATTGTATAGTATATATATAGGATAAAGATCAAATAAAAAGACAAATATTCGTGAGAAGGATAAAAAGATTTATTTTTTTAAAAAGTTCTCAAAAAATTCTGAAAAAATTCCACAAGATCGTGTATGTTGGTGCATGAAAAAAGTTGTAAAGGAAGTTTTTCTAAAAGTGGATAGTTTTGCCGAAAAAAATTTTTATTAAAAAAAACCGTTTGTGCATTAAATTCGTATTTGTGCATCAAAAATTCGTTTTTGTACCCAACTTCTTTTGACTTTTTGCATCAAAATTTTATTGCGCATCAAACTATAACAAGTCGAAAAATTTGTGCATCAAAATTTTTTTGTGCATCAAAATTTCTTTTTTTGCGCATTAAAAAAACGTATAAAAACTCAAATTAGAAAACTTCTTTTTACAAAAGTTTTATGACACCAACATACCGGATTAATAGGAATTTTTTTGGAATTTTTGAGAACTTTTTAAAAAAAGAAAAGTTTTCTGTTATCCTTCTCACGAATATTTGTTTTTTTTATTTTAACCTTCCTCTATATATATATATATATATATATATATATATATATATCACTTGAGATAGTAATAACCTAGTGATTATGGGTTTTAGTGGTTTTTTGGTATAGGGTCTAGTGGTTAGGGCTTTAGGGTTTTTGGCATAGATTATAAAGTTTATGTATATATCACTTGTGATATTATACCTAGTGGTTAGGCTTTAGGCATAGAGTTTAGTGATTAGGGGTTTAGGGTTTTTGGTATAGGGTTTAGTGCTTAGGGAAGGGTGTTTAGGGTTTTGGTATAGGGTATTGCGGTTAGTGGTTTAGGGTTTTGGTATAAGGTTTAGTGGTTATAAGCGTTTAGGGTTTTGGTATAGGGTTTAGTGGTAGTGGTTAGGGTTTTGGTAAGGTTTTAGGGGTTAGGAGTTTAGGTTTTTGGTATAGGTTTTAAAGTTTATGTATACATCACTTGTGATATAATACCTAGTGGTTAGAAGTTTTGGGTCTTTGGTATAGGGTCTAGTGGTTAGGGGTTTAGGATTTTGGGTATAGATTTTAAAATTTATGTATATATCACTTGTGATATATTTTTGGGTAATCTGGGTTTCTGACTCGACATCGTGATATTATACCTAGTGGTTAGGGATTTAGGGCTTTGGGTATGGGTTTTAATGGTTAAGTTTAAGGTTTTTGGTAATATACTTAAAGTTTATGTATATCATCACCGTTGTGACATTATACTAGTGGTTAGGGGTTTAGGGATTTAATGGTTTAGGGATTTAGGGTTTTTGGTATAGATTTTAAAATTTATATATATATCACTTATGATATTATACCTAGTGGTTAGGGGTTTAGAGTTTTTAATATAAGGTTTAGTGGTTAGGGGTTTAGGGTCTTTGGTATAGGGATTAGTGGTTAGGGAGGAGGTTTAGGGGTTTTTGGTATAGAGGTTAGCGGTTAGGTGTTTAGGAGTTTGGTAAAGGGATTTAGTGGTTAGGTGTTTAGAGTTTTTTTGGTATAGGATTAGTGTTATGGTTTAGGGTTTTTTGTATAGAGGTTTAGTGTTAGGGTTATAGGATTTTTTGGTAATAAGGTTTTAAATAATGTATTCACACTTGTGATACTAAGCTGTCAGTAAAACATTTTTTATGATTGTCTATTGCGGTGAAAGGCACAAAAACCATCTTGTACCTGAAAATGATACAAATATTAGAAAATAATATCTTATGTTATAAAGAAATATAATGTCACACTAATTCTGTTATTATACATACGAGTAATATACACGTGATAAAACAATCGAATGTAACATTAATCTGGTATTTTACAAAGGAGTAATATCATATATGATAAAGCAATAAAATGAGCAAAAATAGACATCATTCATGTCTGTCAATATCACCTGAGATATTATTCTATAATGACTAATTTCACATTATCTTACTTTATCACATGAGATATGACTAAGACATGCCATTTAAAATATTTTTTAACTTTGATACAATGTTATATCACAAGTGATAAACAAGTGTCACTTACAAAATAGCAAAATGAATAAAAAAGGAAGCAAACTATGAAAATAAAAACTTGACGTATTCTAAAAATCAAACGAGTGTTGCTATAATTTAGCATTGCTTTTGAGAAAAAAATAAGAATTCACCTAAAGAGGTTTAACCCTTTTATTCTTACTAATAGTATAGTATCACAAGTGATAGATAAGATTGATTACATGTTAAAAACACTATACCAAAAACCCTAAACCCCTACAGTAAAACATTTATTGTGCTTGTCTATTGCGGTGAAAGACACATAAACCATCTAGTACATGAAAAGTATAAAAATATTAGAAAACACATAGGTGATAGTATATAAAAAATATACAAAGCAATGAAATATCACAAGTGATAATAAATGTTAAAAGGGTTTTAGCCGTACAATAGCAACGTACTTTCTTAAATCTTCCGTTTTGGTACGTGAACTTTTTTGTTCAACTTAATGTAACGAACTTTCAAGTTTTGTGTTAATTTGCACCAACCTTGACTGGCAACCGGAAAAAGTTATAAAAGCGGAAAAAAGCCTACGTGGCATTTTAATAATACTTTTATCTAATGTTCCGTTTGGTACTGAACTTTTTCTAATTTCCGTTTGATACGTGAACTATTTTTATACACAGAGAAATAATAGAAACACAAAATGGAGGGGGGAGAAGGAGATGAGGTTTTAAGGTTACGACATTTTTATACTCATTTGGAGTTAACAAACATTTTTATGCACACACTTTACACATATAAAATGTGTATAAAAACGTATGTATAAAAATGTGTATAAAAGTATGTATAAAAATATGTGTTTAAAAATATGTGTATAAAAACGTCTATAAAAATGTGTGTATAAAAACATGTGTATAAAAACATGTATATGAAGAATATGTATAAAATGTGCATATAAACGTGTATAAAAATATGTGTATTAAAATGCGTGTATAAAAATGTATGTATAAAAGATGATAATAAAATTGTGTAAAAAAACAGTGTATAAACAACGTGTGTGTATAAAAACGTGTATAAAAATGTGTGTATAAAAACGTGTATAAAAATGTGTATAAAAATATGTGTATACAAATATGTGTATAAAAATATGTGTATAATAATGTGTGTAAAAATATGTGTATAAAACATGTGTATAATCATGTGTATAAAAATATGTGTAAAAAATATGTGTTCAAAAATATGTGTATAAAAACGTGTATAAAAATGTGTTTATAAAAATGCGTGTACAAAAATATTTGTATAAAAACGTGTATAAATTTAAAAATAATTAGAAAAAAAAATAAACAATCATTAGTATAAAGGACTAACGTTGCAAACATTTGTTGGCTAAAAAGCCTAACGTTGCAAACGGTCGTTAAGTGGAACAAAAATATAGCTGATTCCGGTAAAACAAGTTTGATGGTGCAAATTAACACAAAATTTGTAAGTTCGTTACATTAAGTAAAACAAAAAAAAGTTCATGTACCAAAACGAAACATTAGAGAAAGTACGTTGCTATTGTACAACTAAAAAGCATACTTGTTTGTTTCTGAAATATCACAAGTGATATTAGACATTAACTATGTTTATGAAATATCATTATTCGACATGTCATATAACCAGGGTGATAGCGGTCGCGTGTTGAAATTTTTAAACATATTCGGGTCAGGTTAATTGAGTTCAAAATTTTATTCGGATTATTCGGGTCAATCCAAGTACCACGAATACTAAATAGAGTCGGGTATCGGGTTAAATAAATAATATGAGTAATATCATTGGTGACACTAATCTTGGTATTTTACATATGAGTAAATTCTAGTATCTTACATATGAGTAATACCACAGGTGATAAATCAATAAAATAACCCGGAAACAACCGTCCACTAAAACTAGATTGTGAGGTTATATTGATTCAAATAAATAACTTAAAAGCATCTAAGTTTGCATCATTGTGTACAACTGTCAACATGCACTTTTTCCAGTTACTTTCATGATCATTTGTTTTCTTTGTTCTTCCACAAATTGCTTCATCTACTCCTCGTGGGAATGTTCAAACAGTACTATAACCGCAGTGCCACGACCGTTGCTTGCAAATTTTCAGCAGTTCTGAAAAATAACAGTTAGAAAATACAATTTACATTTTATTGAAAAAACAAGATAACTTACTTGTTTGCAATACCATTGAACATAAATAACGAAATTTGGAAATTAGTGATAAAATCCTCCTCAAACCCTCAATTGTCACAAGTGATATTAGACATTAATTATGTTTATAAAATATCACAAGTGATATTAGACATGTTATAAAATAAAGTTTAACAAATAAACATTGTAAACTATCAACTTAAAATATTATAAATGATACAACATTAATATGAAGCAATCACATAAACAAAACACATCAATCGAATGCAGTTCAAAGCAAAATTAAACTAAACAACTTAACTAGCAAGCAAAATTACACTATCATGAACTTAAAGTATCACAGGTGATACTACACATATGATAACAATTCAAATGAATACAAATTTAGTTAAAAATCCATATTTAAATCATAGGTTAAAAAGACTAAAAAATCCATATTTGAATCCAGTGAAGTTTTTTTGAGGTTATAGGAAGATGTTGAAGCAGTGATAAAAAGGTTAAAGCTTGAACTATCAAGAACTATGGAAATGTATAGTTCAGCAGCAAAAAGCACTTACAGCAAAGCAAAACAAAAAGGTGAGCTACACTTATACTTCGGTCTACTCTCAAGGCATTTGACCTCTAAAGTCCAACTGCACTAACACGGTTCAACTGCAAAATGTGAAAAGTTAGCCAAAAAGAAACAAACGGAGAATCAAAAGTCACTCCAAATGTATTCTGATGCAAACAACCTACTAGATTGGTTGTTTTAAAAAAACGAAATTATAATGGAAAAATATATATTTTAATAATTAGATTTAACACATAAACTATTATTGATGGTGATTTCAACCCATTCGGTTATATAATAATGTGTTGAACGGATCCATAGTTACTGAAAGTTTATTTTTCTATGCATAAAACCTCTCAGATCTTTTCAGCAAGATGGCTGGTGCGTAACATGACAATAAATGTATTTTTGTAGTCTATGGAACTCCAAAAGTGGAAACTAGAGGAGCAACGAAAGGGGACGAGTCACGAGAAAATGAAGAATCTGTCAAAAACCAACCCACAAAATCATCAGAAGCCTGCTCAAAGAATCCGCAGAATTCGAAGTGGGGCGGGGGGCCGAGAACGTGATGAGCGCGACAACTCGGAATCTTCCCTTTTCCCCAATACAATCTCAGCTATAGACAATACACTACAGAAGAAATAGACGAATCAACTGAATACTTTCTCAGATACTCGTCGCATTGGTGAAGGTGGGTACAAGCCAGTTTACAAATGCCATTTAGACAATATCCCACCGCTTTCGTGGCAACATAGGTTTAGAATAGCAGCTGAAATATGCAGCGGTCTTCTTTTTCTTCATCAAACAAAACCAGCTAACATTTTGCAGAATAGAAAAAATGTAAGTAAAAGTAGCTGAGACGTGGATTAGCTAGGTTGGTTACACCGTTTCAAGACTCAATGACTCAGTATCGTATGACATCAGCAGCAGCCAGAACATTTTGTTATACCGATCGAGAGTATTGATAAACGGGTATGCTTGGTGTTAAGTCCGATGTGTATTACTAACTAAAAACAAGAACCTTTACTATACATATCACTTTTTGCTATTTGAGATAGTATGGGAGTATGATTGCTCAGCAACATGTAGTAAAGATGAACTCTATTAGTCTATTACTAACTAATGACCACAACCTTTACTATACACGTCACTTTTTAATAGATTATGTCACTTTTTTGTTATTTGAGATGGTAGGGGAGTATTATTTGCTCATCACTCATTAATAGAGTATGTTAAATCTGAACGTGGTTGCCTGCTACCTGAAGATGGGCGATTGTCGGAAGTCAACTGAGACTTGTAGTAAATTACAAGCAACAATGATGGTGTTACTGATCTTTTTTGTAGCATAACAATGAATATGCACTTCAACAACCACAAAGATAAAGGCATAAAGATTAAAAAAAGATAAAGGCATAAAGCTTGACAGTGTTATTATTTGTGAAAATTCTATATGCAACCAAACAATAAGATTTTAGATAGGTAGAGAGTGAGCACAGCCTACCAGAAACAGTAAATGGCCGCAATCAGTAAATGTACGAATCTGGAATTTTGGCATAATTTGGCGAAGCCTTTCTCCTTCCTCTAGACTTGTTAATATCGGATCACTCCTACTGAAAAAGATAAACCTCATTAAAATGGAGAACCTTAATATAAGCAAAAATGGCTGTGACTAAGGTTGTTCTCAGTAGTTAAGGTTATCATCTATATAGTATCAGCATACAGAAAACTAGAAAGGTTGAAGAAGCGAGACCTCGAGAGTATTAGTGTCTGAGCTGAAACAGAAAGCAGGCGCGTAAAAGTTATCATCTGGGATTTACAAAATGAGAGTGAGAAGTTAGTAGGCGCGTAATAATAGTTAGTTAACATAACAATTCAACTACTCTGAAAATGGGCCCAAATTTAGTAGAAGCTCTAATATGAATTTAAAAAGACCTAAGTTGATTGATTGGGACGATTTGGCCAATCAGTCCGATTCTTGACCGATTTGTGACCGGCTTTGACCACACTGATTTTTTAGCCGATTATCCTAAAATCAACAAGGTATAAGGCCGATTATCTTCTAAGCACCGATTACTAGGCCTATTTTTTCAACATTGGTTGTATTCATTTGCAGAGATGAACAAACTAACCAGGCTCTCAAGCTTCTCTTTCAATACCTAATCCTATTTATCCATTGTATACACTTTCTAGCGTTGTTTAACACTAAATAAAGTATTTTAGTCTTTTTCCATTGTAGCTCATGATAAATAAGTTTGATTATCGTTGCATAATATAATCCTCTTATGCAAGCCTCATATCCATTGTAGCTCTATGGTATTTTTATTTTCCTACTGTCATAACCGATAAATCAAGTCTGATAAACTATGCCCTTCAAAATATCCCTCATAATCACATTCTCGAAATATCCCTAATAATCACCTATCTAACCCAAGTCAAAGAGTCAACTACCACAAAACCCCCAAAATTAAACGATCATTATATAAGACGACCATATATCCTATACATATTTTAACCAAAATTAACAGAAAATTATACCAAATTTACCGGGAAGGTACGATTGAAGTCTTAATTGTTATCATCATAATCAATGGCAGAAGCTACAATGAGCTTCAAAATCATCAAGCCTCATATCCATATAAGCCATCTTTTAATGCAACATGAATGGAATCAATAGATATTTTGAAGTTTAATCTCATTTTCGGTTTTAATTATTTTATCCAAATGAACTATCGGAAAAATGATCAGAAAAATGATCAGAAATTAATCGGAATATCGGTTGATTTACTAGTTCCTAGTTGTATTTTTATGTGTTTATTTCGTGATTTGCACGGTTAATTTGTACAGATTTTCTGGTTTTTTGTTAGGGTTTGATGTCTAGAGAGAGAGAATGTGTGTGATGTGTGTGTTTTTTGTGACGTGAAATTGAAGGGTAGTTGGTGTTTTACATATTTACTTTTTATCTCTCTAAAATGATTTCAAAATTGCAAAAAATGGTCCCTCCGTGTTTTTTATCATTTGATCAAATTCTATGTAATCAACGGCTCAGATCTGTCCCTCAGTATGTAAGAGATTACTAGTCTCCAAAATAACTTGACTCATATTTTATTAAGATCTCATTCAATTCATACAGTAGATTTATTCCTATTATATTTTTAAGAGATAATCATGTATTATCATTGTTTTATTGTGATATCACATATTCGTATAATGAAGAGTAAATATTATCAAGAGAATATCATGTATTATCATTGTTTTATATTAATGTCTTATTAAGTTTGTTGTTTTTTTGTTAGTATAATTTTTCACTTTATATTCTAAACGGAAGTTGTTACATACGGTTGATATATAAGCATGGACGGAGCCAGGACCATGTATGACTGGGTGCACATATTTTTTTAACTAATATAATAGAGTTAAAAGTGAATTAAAACGAAGATTTCATAAAAACGATTAAGACTGAAACAGATTTCGATGGACCGGACGCATTTATGATACATATTGGAAAAATCGTTGTTTTTCTTAAAAATTAACATTATATCGAAAAAATTCATAGGTGTCCCGGGCACCCGCGAGACACCCCTGGCTCCGTCCCGGGACAAAACTAGTATGCTTCTTTTTTAAACACCGGTTATGTCGGTTAGTTTTCTACGTTAAAGCACATGGTTGATACACTCCATGTTGATGGTATTGGCTTAGTGAAGTGAGCTTACAGTATTACAAAGTTATTAGTTGTGTCTTTTCATCTATAAGTTTGGCAAAATGAATTTTTAACTTACTTTCATTTTCTAATTAATGTATTCAATTTTAATTTAATTAATTTAAGGTATTTAAGTACAAAAGTTGATTGAAATTGTATATTAACATGTTTCTCTCAATATAGCAAGTTATTTGATTCATGTCATGTTTTTTATTTTGTTCATTTAGACTATCACGTAAACAATTATTTGGTTATCTTTTTTTCATATATTTTTTTCCGATCAGTGAGATGCAAAACATCTCCCAATTAACAAATCCTACTATATAAGTTGGGTATATTTTGCCCTTTAATATACTTAATAATAGGATGAAAAGCTATATTGTTTAAATCGTTGACTCGTTTATAATTTAGTTATACTGATAACAATGTTGTGCTTTGCATATATATATTTGTGTAGACCTAACTACTAATCCAACAAAATGTAATTACAAGTAGTAAAATAACAAATATAATGTAGCAAAATACTCAGCATTTGATGATACACATTGTTTGATCAGATAGTTTCTCGAAATGATACACATATAATGTAGCAAAATATAATGTAATTACAGATAGTTTCTCGAAATGATACACATGTTAAAATATTACTCGTATATAAAGAACATTAAGCGGGAACACTTTTTGCATAGCACTGGCCCATAATGCTTTGGCTCGGCCTCGGTTCAGCCACCCACTAATCCATAAAATTATTCACATATTTATATGGTAGGAAATGTAATTTCAATATTTGTGAACAAACGTGTTTGTGAACAAAATGTAATTTCAAATGACATAGATATAAAGCGGTTAAATAAGTAAGAAATCATAAAATATAGTAAGAAAACATAAAATATAAAAATTAAATAGATCATAACAAGTTACATAGATATAAACTAATTAAAGCATCTTTATAAAATCTAAGTGATTTTTCGAGATCAAATCCTAAATGAGCATCTTCGTAATCTAAAGCTTTCAAATCTTCCTTTTCAATGTAAAATGAAGAATCATACATATGATCTTCAAACAAATTAAGTCGCGGGATGAAAGCACGTTGATTTTGCGAACTTTAGCAATTTGAATCAAAAGTTGTTTGTTTGTATTTTTGTAATCATCAATTTCTACACCATTTTTCCTCAATTTATTCCATTTTTTAGTTTTTTAACTTCTCAACATACAATTAGATAATCATTACGAAATTGTGAATGAAATGAATTATTTATAGATATTAAATACAAATGCAAATAATGTTAGCTCTTATTGATAAAATTTGAAAATGGCAAATTTTGTATTACCTGTTCATGAAGGCAACAATCTCTGGAATATCCTCATTAATGTATATTTTTGTTGAAAAGAGAGCGTTTTAACAGAAGGTTTCTTTGTAATATAAAAAAAGAAAACAACATTGATCTAATTAAAAAGAAACCAAATCAAAAGGTATAATGTAAGTGAATAATTACCATTGAAGTACTTCACTTTCGCTAACTGAAGTATAAACACAACATGACCAAGCGAATCATGATTATTAGCATACTTTGTGAATTTATCTGCCCAAGCATCAAAGAAACAACACTCAAGGCTTAAGCCCTATTAATTAAATAACCAAAAAATAAGTACGATTAACAAATTAAAAAAACTAAATGCATGTTAAATGTAATGGCGTTGATATATTACTCAATATCCTCCATAATGACGGTTCTTCTTATCATGACAACACCAATATTGTTTTAAACCAATAGGTTTTTGAATGGATTACAATTGATTCCAACACAGAAGAAAATGCGTAAAATAAAAAAATAATTACAAACAAAAAACAGATTATGTGCATGTATGACTTTATTTATAAAAAGGTATACTGATAAATAAAAACTTACCAACAAATCAGTTTTCACATTTAACTGTTTAGTGGTAAACTTTGGTGAAAGATATAAACTTAAAACCACGATCTGTTGTTGTCAAAGCTGGCAAGCCTTGACAAAGCAATTTTGATAATCCATGATTTGAACAATGGAAACTTTGCCTCCATTCTCACCCACACCAAGTTACCAATACATAACAAATCTTCATCATTCAATATTTGAAACTTGTTAAAATGTTGCTTTGCTTAAAACTGTTGCTTGGATAACGATTCCCTTTGAAATGAAAATATATAAACTCTGTGTATTCACTATTGATAAAACAATATTGCAAAGTTTATAAATTGTGTATAAAATTACATGTGAATCTTGCAAGACCATGTCTAAGCTCCAAACTTCATTAGGCTTTCATGTAGGGTGGGATTTTCATATGCTAATGCAACGAGCCAAGATTTTAACATCATCCAACATTGGATGAATGTCACACAATTGAGTCATGTTCCATTTCTTTATCTATAAATATAAACATTGATGAGTGATGTAGAGACATAATGTATATGAATAGAACTGTTAGAATTACCTTATTTTTTATGAGTAAACATGAAAATGTTATAATCTTAATTCATATTCATAGCAGTTCTATTCATATACATTGTGTCTCTATATCACGAGTCAATATTTATATTTGTAGGTAAAGAAATGAAACAAAATATGACTTAATTGTGTGACATTGATCCAATGATGGATGATGTTAAAATCTTGGCTCACAGCATTAACATTTAAAAATCCACCCTGCAGGAAAGCCTAATGAAGTTGGAAGCTTAGACATGGTCTTGCAAGATCCACATGCTTTATACACAGTTTATAAACTTTGCAATATTGTTTTATCAATAGTTAATACACAGAGTTTTTAGAAATATACATTTCAAGGGGAATCGTAATCCAAGCAACATTTAAGTCAAGCAACCATATTAAACACGTATCAAATATTGATTGATGAAGGATCTTGTTATCGTATTGGTAACTTTGGTGTGGGTGAGAATGGAGGCAAGTTTCCATTGTTCAATCATCGATTCAAAATTGCTTTGACAAGGCTTGCCAGCTTTGACAACAACAGTCGTGGTTTTAAGTTTAAATCTTTCCCAAAGTTTACCACTAAACAGTTTAAAGAAACTGATTTGTTGGTAAGTTTTTATTTATCAGTATACCTTTTTATAAATAAAGTCATACATGCACATAATCTGTTTTTTGTTTGTAATTATTTTTTTATTTATACGCATGTGATTGGAACAATTGTATCCATTTCAAAACCTATTGCGTTTAACAATTTTGGTGTTGACAAGATAAGAAGAACCGTCATACTGGAGGATATTGAGTAATATATTCAACGCCATTACATTTAACATTCATTAGTTTTAATTTTTAATGTACTTATTTTTTGTTATTTATTAATAGTGGCTTAAAGCTTGAGTGTTGTTTCTTTGATGCTTGGGCGAATAAATTCACAAAGTATGCTAATAATCATGATTCGCTTGGTCATTTTGTGTTTATACTTCAGTTGGCGAAAGTGAAGTACTTCAATGGTAATTATTCACTTACATTATACCTTTTGATTTGGTTTCTTTTTAATTAGATCAATGTTGTTTTCTTTTTTTATATTACAAAGAAACCTTCTGTTAAAACGCTCTCTTTTCAACAAAAATATACATTAATGAGGATATTTCAGAGATTGTTGCCTTCATGAACAGGTAATACAAAATTTGCCATTTTCAAATTTTATCAATAAGAGCTAACATTATTTGCATTTGTATTTAATATCTATAAATAATTCATTTCATTCACAATTTCGTAATGATTATCTAATTGTATGTTGAGAAGTTAAAAAAAAATGGAAGAAATTGAGGAAAAATGGTGTAGAAATTGATGATTACAAAAATACAAACAAACAACTTTTGATTCAAATTGCTAAAGTTCGCAAAATCAACGTGCTTTCATCCCGCGACATAATTTGTTTGAAGATCATACGTATGATTCTTCATTTTACATTGAAAAGGAAGATTTGAAAGCTTTGGATTATGAAGATGCACATTTAGGATTTGATCTCGAAAAATCACTTAGATTTTATAAAGATGCTTTAATTAGTTTATATCTATGTAACTTGTTATGATCTATGAAATTTTTATATTTTATGTTTTCTTACTATATTTTATGATTTCTTACTTATTTAACCGCTTTATGTCATTTGAAATTACATTTTGTTCACAAACACGTTTGTTCACAAACACGTTTGTTCACAAATATTGAAATTACATTTCCTACCATATAAATATGTGAATAATTTTATGGATCTGTGGGTGTGAACCGAGGCCGAGCCAAAGCATTATGGGCCAGTGCTATGCAAAAAGTGTTCCCGCTTAATGTTCTTTATATACGAGTAATATTTTAACATGTGTATCATTTCGAGAAACTATCTGTAATTACATTATATTTTGCTACATTATATGTGTATCATTTCGAGAAACTATCAGATTCAAAACAATGTGATCAATCAATGCTGAGTATTTTGCTACATTATATTTGTTATTTTACTACTTGTAATTACATTTTGTTGGATTAGTAGTTAGGTCGACACAAATATATATATGCAACGCACAACATTGTTATCAGTATAACTAAATTATAAACGAGTCAACGATTAAACAATATAGCTTTTCATCCTATTATTAAGTATATTAAAGGGCAAAATATACCCAACTTATATAGTAGGATTTGTTAATTGGGAGATGTTTTGCATCTCACTGATCGGAAAAAAATATATGAAAAAAAGATTAACCAAATAAATGTTTACGTAGAGTATCCTAAATGAACAAGTATAAAAAACTATGACATAATCGAAATAACTTGCTAATATTGAGAGAAACATGTTAAATATACAATTCAATCAACTTTTGAACTTAAGTTACCTTAAATTAATTAAATTAAAATTGAATACATTAATAGAAAAATGAAAGTACAATTAAAAATTCATTTGCCAAAATTATAGCATGAAAGAACACAACTAATAACTTTTTGTAATACTTTAAGCTCACTTCACTAAGCAATACCATCAACATGGAGTGTATCAACCATGTGCTTTAACGTAGAAAACTAACCGACATAACCGGTGTTTAAAAAAGAAGCATACTAGTTTTGTCCCGGGACGGAGCCAGGGGTGTCTCGCGGGTGCCCGGGACACCTATGAATTTTTTCGATATAATGTTAATTTTTAAGAAAAACAACGATTTTTCCAATATGTATCATAAATGCGCCCGGTCCATCGAAATCTGTTTCAGTCTTAATCGTTTTTATGAAATCTTCGTTTTAATTCACTTTTAACTCTATTATATTAGTTAAAAGAATATGTGCACCCAGTCATACATGGTCCTGGCTCCGTCCCTGCTTATATATCAACCGTATGTAACAACTTCCGTTTAGAATATAAAGTGAAAAATTATACTAACAAAAAAAAAAAAAACACAAACTTAATAAGACATTAATATAAAACAAGATAATAAACATGATATTCTCTTGAAAATATTTACTCTTTCATTATACGAAATATGTGATATACAAATAAAACAAATGATAATACATATTATCTCTAAAAATATAATACAAATAAACTACTGTATGAATTGAATGATATCTCAATAAAATAAGAGTCAAGTTATTTTGGAGACTAGTAATCTCTTACATACTGAGGGACAGATCTGAGCCGTTGATTACATAGAATTTGATCAAATGATAAAAAACACGGAGGGACCATTATTGCCAAATTTTGAAACATATCAGAGGGACTAAAAATGTAAATATGTAAACACCCCAACTACCCTCAATTTCACGTCACAAAAAACACACACATCACACACATTCTCTCTCTCTAGACATCAAACCCTAACAAAAAAAACCAGAAAATCTGTACAAATTAACCGTGCAAATCACGAAATAAACACAAAAATACAACTAGGAACTAGTAAATCAACCGATATTCCGATTAATTTCTGATCATTTTTCCGATCATTTTTCCGATAGTTCATTTGGATAAAATAATTAAAACCGAAAATGAGATTAAACTTCAAAATATCTATTGATTCCATTCATGTTGCATTAAAAGATGGCTTATATGGATATGAGGCTTGATGATTTTGAAGCTCATTGTAGCTTCTGCCATTGATTATGATGATAACAATTAAGACTTCAATCGTACCTTCCCCGCGCAAATTAGGTATAATTTCTGTTAATTTTGGTTAATTTATGTATAGGATATATGGTCGTCTTATATAATGATCGTTTAATTTTGGGGGTTTTGTGGTAGTTGACTCTTTGACTTGGGTTAGATAGGTGATTATTAGGGATATTTCGAGAATGTGATTATGAGGGATATTTTGAAGGGCATAGTTTATCAGACTTGATTTATCGGTTATGACAGTAGGAAAATAAAAATATCATAGAGCTACAATGGATATGAGGCTTGCATAAGAGGATTATATTATGCAACGATAATCAAACTTATTTATCATGAGCTACAATGGAAAAAGACTAAAATACTTTATCTAGTGTTAAACAACGCTAGAAAGTGTATACAACGGATAAATAGGATTAGGTATTGAAAGAGAAGCTTGAGAGTCTCGTTAGTTTGTTCATCTCTGCAAATGAATACAACCAATGTTGAAAAAATAGGCCTAGTAATCGGTGCTTAGAAGATAATCGGCCTTATACCTTGTTGATTTTAGGATAATCGGCTAAAAAATCAGTGTGGTCAAAGTTGGTCACAAATCGGTCAAGAATCGGACTAATTGGCCAAATCGTCCCAATCAATCAACTTAGGTCTTTTTAAATTCATATTAGAGCTTCTACTAAATTTGGGCCCATTTTCAGACTAGTTGAATTGTTATGTTAACTAACTATTATTACGCGCCTACTAACTTCCCACTCTCATTTTGTAAATCCCAAATGATAACTTTTACGCGCCTGCTTTCTGTTTCAGCTCAGACACTAATACTCTCGAGGTCCCTCCCTCTTCTTCAACCTTTCTAGTTTTCTGTATGCTGATACTATATAGATGATAACCTTAACTACTGAGAACAACCTTAGTCACAGCCATTTTTGCTTATATTAAGGTTCTCCATTTTAATGAGGTTTATCTTTTTCAGTGGGAGTGATCCGATATTAACAAGTCTAGAGGAAGGAGAAAGGCTTCGCCAAATTATGCCAAAATTCCAGATTCGTACATTTACTGATTGCGGCCATTTACTGTTTCTGGTAAGTTGTGCTCACTCTCTACCTATCTAAAATCTTATTGTTTGGTTGCATATAGAATTTTCACAAATAATAACACTGTCAAGCTTTATGCCTTTATCTTTTTTTAATCTTTATGCCTTTATCTTTGTGGTTGTTGAAAGTGCATATCATTGATATGTACAAAAAGATCAGTAACACCATCATTGTTGCTTGTAATTTACTACAAGTCTTAGTTGACTTCCGACAATCGCCCATCTTCAGGTAGCAGGCAACCACGTTCAGATTTAACATACTCTATTAATGAGTGATGAGCAATCATACTCCCCTACCATCTCAAATAACAAAAAGTGTCATAATCTATTAAAAAGTGACGTGTATAGTAAAGGTTGTGGTCATTAATTAGTAATAGACTAATAGAGTTCATCTTTACTACATATTGCTGAGCAATCATACTCCTATACTATCTCAAATAGCAAAAAAGTGATGTGTATAGTAAAGGTTCTTGTTTTTAGTTAGTAATACACATCGGACTTAACACCAAGCATACCCGTTTATCAATACTCTCGATCGGTATAACAAAATGTTCTGGCTGCTGCTGATGTCATACGATACTGAGTCATTGAGTCTTGACAAACGGTGGAACCAACCTAGCTAATCCCACGTCAGCTACTTTACTTACGGAATTTCTATCTAGCAAAATGTTAGCTGGTTTTGTTTGATGAAGAAAAAGAAGACCGCTGCATATTTCAGCTGCTATTCTAAACCTATGTTGCCACGAAAGCGGTGGGATATTGTCTAAATGGCATTTGTAAACTGGCTTGTACCCACCTTCACCAATGCGACGAGTATCTGAGAAGTATTCAGTTGATTCTTCTATTTCTTCTGTAGTGTATTGTCTATAGCTGGAATTGTATTGGGAAAAGGAAGATTCCGAGTTGTTAACTCTTTTTTGGGATTCGAATTCTGCGATTCTTTGAGCAGCTTCTGATGATTTTGTGGGTTGGTTTTTGACAGATTCTTCATTTTCTCGTGACTCGTCCCCTTTCGTTGCTCCTCTAGTTTCCACTTTTGGAGTTCCATAGACTACAAAAATACATTTATTGTCATGTTACGCAGCAGCCATCTTGCTGAAAAGATCTGAGAGTTTTATGCATAGAAAATAAACTTTCAGTAACTATGGATCCGTTCAACACATTATTATATAACCGAATGGGTTGAAATCACCATCAATAATAGTTTATGTGTTAAATCTAATTATTAAAATATATATTTTTCCATTATAATTTCGTTTTTTAAAACAACCAATCTAGTAGGTTGTTTGCATCAGAATACATTTGGAGTGACTTTTGATTCTCCGGTTTGTTTCTTTTTGGCTAACTTTTCAAATTTTGCACGTTGAACCCGTTAGTGCAGTTGGACTTTAGAGGTCAAATGCATGAGAAGTAAGACGAAGTAAGTTAGCTCACCTTTTGTTTTGCTTTGCTGTAAGTGCTTCTTTGCTGCTGAACTATACATTTCCATAGTTCTTGATAGTTCAAGCTTTAACCTTTTTATCTCTGCTTCAACATCTTCCTATAACCTCCAAAAAACTTCACTGGATTCAAATATGAATTTTTTAGTCTTTTTAACCCATGATTTAAATATGGATTTTTTAACGAAATTTGTATTCATTTGAATTGTTATCATATGTGTAGTATCACCTGTGATACTTTAAGTTCATGATAGTGTCATTTTGCTTGCTAGTTAAGTTGTTAGTTTTTAATTTTGCTTGAACGCTATGCGATTCGATTGATTGTTTTGTTTATGTGATTGCTTCATATTAATGTTGTATCATTTATAATATTTTAAGTTGATAGTTTACAATGTTTATTTGTTAAACTTTATTTTATAACATGTCTAATATCACTTGTGATATTTTATAAACATAATTAATGTCTAATATCACTTGTGACAATGAGGTTGATGGGGATTTATATCACCAACTTCCAATTTCGTATGGTATGCAACAAGTATGTTATCCTTGTCTTTTTCACATTAAAAATGTAAATTGTATCTTCTAACTGTTATTTTTCAGAACTGCTGAAAATTTGCAAGCAACGGTCGTGGCACTGCGGTTATAGTACTGATTGAACATTCCCACGAGGAGTAGATGAAGCAATTTGTGGAAGAACAAAGAAAACAAATGATCATGAAAGTAACTGGAAAAAGTGCATGTTGACAGTTGTACACAATGATGCAAACTTAGATGCTTTTAAGTTATTTGAATATATATAACCTCACATCAGTGACGTTTGCTTTCGGTTATTTTATTGATTTATCACCTGTGGTATTACTCATATGTAAGATACTAGAATTTACTCATATGTAAAATACCAAGATTAGTGTCACCAATGATATTACTCATATTATTTATTTAACCCGATACCCGACTCTATTTAGTATTCGTGGTACTTGGGTTGACCCGAATAATCCGAATAAAATTTTGAACTCAATTAACCTGACCCGAATATGTTTAAAAATTTCAACACGCGGCCGCTATCACCCTGGTTATATGACATGTCGAATAATGATATTTCATAAACATAGTTAATGTCTAATATCACTTGTGCTATTTCAGAAACAAACAAGTATGCTTTTTAAGTTGTACAATAGCAACGTACTTTCTCTACTGTATCGTTTTGGACATGAACTGTTTTTTGTTTCACTTAATGTAACGAACTTACAAAATTTTGTGTTAAATTGCACCATCACACTTGTTTACCGGAATCAAGTCTATATTTGTTTGTTCCACTTAACGACCTTTGCAACGTTAGGCTTTTAGGCCAACAATGTTTGCAACGGTAGTCCATTATCCTAATGATGTTTTATTTTTTTTCTAATTATTTTTAAATTTATACACGTTTTTATACAAATATTTTTGTACACGCATTTTTATAAACAATTTTTTATACACGTATTTTAGTACTCATATTTTTGAACACATATTTTTTACACATATTTTTATACACATGATTATACACATGTTTTTATACACATATTTTTACACACATTTTTATACACATATTTTTATACACATATTTTTACACATATTTTTATACACATTTTTATACAGCACACTAAAACCCAACACACAATCCAACCCAAAAACACAAACAAACAAACCCCCACCCCCCCCCCCCCGCCCCCCCCCCAAAACAACAAACCCCCCCCCCCACAAGGCACACCCACCAAACAAAAACACCCCCCCCCCCCCCCCCCCGTGTTTTATACACACATTTTTATACACGTTTTTATACACACATTTTTATACACGTTTTTATACACAATTTTATACACACATTTTATACATACATTTTTATACACGCATTTTTATACACATATTTTTATACACGTTTATATGCACATTTTATACACATTTTTATACACATGTTTTTATACACACGTTTTTATACACACATTTTTATAGACGTTTTTATACACGTATTTTTAAACACATATTTTTATACATACTTTTAAAACATTTTGTATTTTTTTTTTTTATACATAAGTTTATACACACATTGTGATATGTGTCAAGTGTGTGCCATAAATGGTACACAAATGTTATACAAAATGTGTTTATAAAAACGTGTGTATAAAATAGTTCACGTACCAAAACGGAACATTAGAAAAAAGTTCACGTACCAAAACGGAACATTAGAAAAAGTATTAAACATGCCACGTAGGCTTTTTTCCGGTTTTATAACTTTTTTCCCGGTTGCCAGTCAAGGTTGGTGCAAATTAACACAAAACTTGAAAGTTCGTTACATTAAGTGGAACAAAAAAAAGTTCACGTACCAAAACGGAACATTTAAGAAAGTACGTTGCTATTGTACGGCTAAAACCCTTTTAACATTTATTATCACTTGTGATATTTCATTGCTTTGTATATTTTTTATATACTATCACCTATGTGTTTTCTAATATTTTTATACTTTTCATGTACTAGATGGTTTATGTGTCTTTCACCGCAATAGACAAGCACAATAAATGTTTTACTATAGGGGTTTTAGGGTTTTTTGGTATAGGTGTTTTTTAAACAAGTAATCAATTTCTTACCTATCCCACTTGTGATACTAAACCTATATGTAAGAATTAAAGGGTTAAAACTCTTTAGGTGAAATGGTTTATTTTTTTTTCTCAAAAGCAATGCTAAATTATAGCAACACTCGTTGATCTTTAGAATAACGTCAAGTTTTTATTTCATATTTTGCCTTCCTTTTTTATTCTTTTGCTATTTTGTAAGTGACACTTTTTTATCACTTGTGATATAACATTGTATCAAAGTTAGAAATATTTAAATGGCATGTCTTCGTCATATCTCAATGGATAAAGTAAGATAATGTGAAATTAGTCATTATAGAATAATATCTCAGGTGATATTGACAGACATGAATGATGTCTATTTTTGCACATTTTATTGCTTTATCATATATGATATTACTCCTTTGTAAAATACCAGATTATTGTTACATTCGATTGTTTTATCACGTGTATATTACTCGTATGTATAATAACAGAATTAGTGTGACATTATATTTCTTTATAACATAAGATATTAAATTTCTAATATTTGTATCATTTTCAGGTACAAGATGGTTTTTGTGCCTTTCACCGCAATAGACAATCATAAAAAATGTTTTACTGACAGCTTAGTATCACAAGTGATGTATACATTAACTTTAAAACCTATACCAAAAATCCTAAACCCCTAACCACTAAACCTTATACCAAAAACCCTAAACCATAACCACTAAACCCTATACCAAAAACTCTAAACACCTAACCACTAAACCCTATACCAAAACCCTAAACCACTAACCGCTAAACCCTATACCAAAACCCCTAAACCCCCTCCCTAACCACTAATCCCTATACCAAAGACCCTAAACCCCTAACCACTAAACCTTATATTAAAAACTCTAAACCCCTAACCACTAGGTTATATATATCATGAGGTGAAATATATATAAATTTTAAAATCTATACCAAAAACCCTAAATCCCTAACCAATAAACCCTAAACCCCTAACTACTATGTATAATGTCACAAATGATATATACATAAACTTTAAAGTATATACCAAAAACCTTAAACCCATAACCATTAAACCCTATACCCAAAGCCCTAAATCCCTAACCACTAGGTATAATATCACGATGTCGAGTCAGAAACCCAGATTACCCAAAATATATCAACAGTGATTATATAACATAATTTTAAAATCTAACCCAAAATCCTAAACCCTTAACCACTAACCCTATACCAAAGACCCAAAACTTCCTAACCACTTAGGTATAATAGTCACAAGTGAAGTATAACATAAACTTTAATCTATACCAAAAGACCCTAAACCCTTAACCCCTAAACCCTATACAGAAACCCTAACCCGACTAACCACTAAACCCTTATACAAAACCTAAACGCATAACCACTAAACCTTATACCACACCCCTGAACCATAACCGCAATTACCCTATACCAAACCCTAAATACCTTCACCTAAGCACTAACGCCTATACCAAAACCCTAAACCCCTAATCACTACACCTATGGCCTAAAGCCCTAACACTAGGTATAATATCAACAAGTGATAAATACATAAACTTTAATATATATACCAAAAAACAATAAACCCCTAACCACTGAACCCTATACCAAAAACCCTAAACCCCTAAATCACTAGGTATACTACACAAGTGAATATATATATATATATATATATATATATATATATAGAGGAAGGTTAAAATAAAAAAACAAATATTCGTGAGAAAGATAAAAAGAAAACTTTTTTTAAAAAAGTTCTCAAAAAATTCCAAAAAAATTCCATTAAATCAGGTATGTTGGTGCATAAAACTTTTGTAAAAGGAGTAATCACTGGTGTGGTGTCGGGAATAGTGGTAGGGATGGTACCAAACAAGATAACTCGTCCAGCAGGTGTCCCCATGCTACCCTCAAACGAGTCCAAAGAAATCGAGATAACTGAAATAGTCATGACCTGCACAAGCAAAGTTTATATAAATCATCTTTATATCAACCATGCATGATGCAACATATGAATGGGTGAATGGGTAACTAAATGAATGCAAAATGAACGAATAAATGAGTGAGTCGTCGAGTACGTCATGATGGGATGAAATACGAAATACCTATAGTAATATTAGATATACTTAGTATTTAATACATATATATTATTTACGTAGTACTTAATTAAGCATACGTACTATGTAAAATCACGTAAGACACATAATCACGTAGGATCACATACTGGTTATAGTCCAGACCTAGTTTATACTACCTGGTTCTCTATAACCTTGGCTCTTGATACCAATCTGTCACACCCCTAAACGGGCCTTGGACGAAATACGTGTCCGGAGGCGTGACGTTCCTGGATATCTCATGTACAAAGCATAAAGAACGACCTCTAAGGGTACGTTTTAAAAATAAACACCGTTGCATAAATTTAAAATAATAATAATTTTACATCAATCAAATTTAAAAGATTCAAAAGTTAAAATGTGGAAGCTTTAATAAGTTCAACAACGGTATTTAAGATAACATAAATAAAATATGAAAACTGGTTCGGGCAACTAGACTTCATATAGATCAGGCAACATCTTCCAAGCTAAGCACCTAGGAAAAACATGCTTAAAACGGTTAACATAAAGTTGAGTGAATTCATAAGTTTAATTTGATGTAATAGTAGACTACAAGATTTTACAAGCATACGACAGTTATAGCAAATACAAGTTCACATAAAAGATATTTACGTTGCACTAAGCTCATGACACCAATGCTAATTATGAGACATAGCTTTCATATAGCTATAGGTTGCATTGCCCTAGAGGAAATCCAACCTAAGATTTCCTATCCGAAATTCGACATGACATATATCCGTTTAATCGGGCGACCCGTGGGTAGTAAATGCGACTTACTCGGATAGGGATAATTAGTCCCAATAGATCTATTTATTCACTCGCGCTCCCTCAACCGGTCCTCCGGTCAAGAGATTAACAGTTCATGATAGTTTTAGGCAATAGGAGGTCTAGCGCTACTTAGGCAACACGTAAAAAGGGATAAATACTCATGAAAGTACTTGTATCCGATTTTAAAAACAAGCAATGTTTCTCGCCCCAAAGTTATAAAACATTTATTCAAAACGAGTAAAAGTGTGAGGCTATGAACTCACCTTATGCGAGTTGTGGATCAAAATAAATCAATCAAGCGAAAACGAATCTCACGGTACTGGCGACAACCTGGCATATAGTGGTCGTTTTAGAATAATGTACAACGAATAACGCTTAACGCAAGAGTTGATCATCCGAGCATGAGTAGACATGGCGTATCCTTTTCAAAACATACTTTCGAAAGTTATAGGTTTTGACAAGTCTCGACATTTTGATACATCTTCGAAAATATTTCGTCTTTTAGTGTATTTCATCTTTTCGTGACCCGACACACCAAAGTTGATTCAATAATCGTAAATGTTGACCCAAAGTCGACACTTAACGCTATTCTACATTTTATCATAAGTTTTATAATAAAAGTATATTTTTCGATGCATTTATAAAGTTTATAAATTTTCGGCGTGGCCTTTCTAAAATTATCGACTTTCCATTTGTATTCATCTCGACTCGTGAAAATATTCGTTTTATGAAAGTACATCTTGATTTTCGACAACACCGCAAATATTACAACAAATTTATTCTAAACCTAAACCTCTTCGACTTCCAATTTATGTTTTCAACAAAACAAACATCCAACTTAATCTCTTTGCCAACAATATTCAAGCTCGCTATACAATAAATCTCAATAAATAACATAGCCGTAATAATAACAATATATATATATCAAAATAGTCACAACAAACTTTTATACGCAAAAGTACAACTACTTTTTATGTTCTTCCATTTATAAATAAAAAAAATTAAACTTTGAGACTTGTAGTTTTATAGAAAAATAGGTAATGATTTTCACAACGATCCGCTTTGTACACCTTGTT
>BQNB010025602.1:0-59474 GCA_026074375.1 Tanacetum coccineum | reverse complement strand
TACACAATACATTCCATGTGTCGAATTTAAAGAAATGTTTATCAGATGAAGAACTTATCATTCCACTCGACGAAGTAAGTATTGACGAGAAGTTGCATTTCATCGATGAACCCATTAAAATCATGGATAGAGAAGTGAAACAACTTAAGCAAAGTCGGATTCCTATAGTTAAAGTTTGATGGAACTCGAGTCGTGGACCAGAGTATACTTGGGAATGGGAGGACCAGATGTGGAAGAAATACCCACATCTATTTGATTTTAATAAGAAGCAAGCGACAAGATGAATTGATCTTTAGGGACGAAGATCCTTTTTAAGGGGGAAATGCTGTGACAATCCGTGAATTTCAGGTCGTTATTTTATTCTCGAGTATTAATTAGAGTTATCATTTTTATGTTGAGATATGAACTCACGGCTAACCGGGAAGAAATTAGGGCTTACACTTGTAATTTAGGTAACGTTTATGAAGAACCGGCGAATTTTACGTTAAGCATCGACGTTTATATTTTCAAAATGCCTGCATTCGTTTTTATTTTTCGTGTCTCGTACTATTTTTACTTTTTACGAAAAACGACTACAAATCGTACCTTTTTAAATATCGGACTTTGATAATACCCGCATTTACAAAATGTGGGACAAGTTTTTATAACTCATCCCACTTAAATCTAACCCCATTGGGGCGGATCCACCAAGGGACTAGGTGTCCCCTTGGTGTTGATTCTTGCTCCATGCTTATACACATGGCACTTGGGTCTAAGGCACATATAAAGCCTACTTTGACCAAAGTAACACACACACAACTCACTTTTATAACCAAAATTCTGCATTTACTCTCTTCCTCTCTTGTTCTTGACGCCACCAACACACAACACAAACACTTATTTCACAAATTTTAAAGATCAAACAAAATAATCACACTAGTAAACATGAATATCTAGTGTAACCCTTGTATTTTGGGAGTGATTTAAAGAAGTATTCAATAAGTTTTACATACATTTTGGGGCTGAAGTTAAACAAGTTTTTATCAAGTTTTTGGTTAATGAAAATGGTGATCTAAAATAATTTGGGTGAAGATCAAAGTTGGAGTAGAAGGGTTATATTATTTTTTTTATCATTGATCATTCTCGTCATTTATTTGGGATAAACTCTACTTGTTTTCATTATTATTGTAATTTTGATTTCCTTATTGTATTTGTAAATGTATGATATATGATGATCAAGAGGTGAAAGTTTCCATGCATGCATAGATCTAGGTTTAAAATGACTTAATCAACTATTGAAACTAGCTAAAAATCACTAAAAATTATAGGTTGATGTTGACAGAAAGTTCTGGAATTTTGAGTAACTTTGAGAGTTGATTTAAATACTCTAAGTTGTAGACAAATGTCTTGTAATCATGTAGCAAATTGGATCCCCATTGGAATGTAAAAATTGAGTAAGTTATGGACAAAATACTAAAACTAGTTGATTTTGACCTTGCTATACAGATGGCACAAAAAGTCATACTTACGTACTGAGTTGGTTAAAAAGTTAAAACTATGAGACCTAGATAAAATAATGTAGGTTCTGAACCAGTTGGATGGTCAACCAATTCATTATGATTTGTAAATGGCAACAAAAATGGTGAAAATGAGATTTCAGTCCGAATTTGTAACTTGACCTTTGTGTAGTGATTTGATCATAAATGTATGTATACTTAAAATAAGTATAAAAGTAACATTGGATCTGTAATATATACTTAATTATGAAACTAAGGATGTAAAGTTTTCAATTATATCATTTACGGTTATTAAAATACGACTATTTTTGTAAACCTAAACGTATATAAAATTTTACGTCTACACGAACACTACAACTAATAAAATGTTTTTACAACTAAAACCCGAGGTGGTAGGACCCACTTCTTGGGTGTTTTTAAAAGTTAACTTACTGATAATAAACATGTCCCGGCCTCGAGAACCCAAAAATTTATAATAAGACTCATTTACAAGCTTGAATAGGCCATAAGGCCTAATTGGGCCACTAGGCCCAATGTATTAAAATGGACATATTGGACTTGGCTTTAAGCCCAACCCACTTGGGCTTAATTAATGGGCTAAGACCTGGTCTTGGTTTAATAATATCAACCTAAACACTTAATAGACTTACTTATGGACTTATTGGGCTTTTTGGGATATATTGGACCATAAGAGTAAAAATGGCAAATAGAAACTAGTTAAAAACCTTGAAAAACCTAAGTGTGAAATAATTAAATGATTGGGTCATGATCATCATATAAAATACATGTATATATATACATACTTATTTATTTTATGAGTCATCGTTAATTTTATCGGCTAGAAACCTAAGACCCATTAAAATTTGTATAGGCCTCGGTTGATCGACGCGCTTACGCCCGAAGTTCTTATTTATCGATATTCTCTTCCGACATCACCAAGTGAGTTCATACCCTCGCATTTTTTACACTTTAATTGTTTTATAAACCCGCGAGGGAGATAACATGCTGGTTTTTAAAATAGAACACAAGGGAGATTGTATGCTAGTATTTGCTTTTAGTTGTCCCCTTGATTATTTTTATTAAAATTAGGGTGAATACTGCTAGATAAAAGAAACTTGCGGGAAAATTCATGAAATTGTTTAACTACCGAGTAAAAATGTATAAGACGCTTTTACATGAAAATAAGTAATATTTTTTGGAGGCTGCCACTTCCAAATCAGTGACGACTGGCTATGGTTCAAAAAGTTGGTGGGAAATATGGTCACAACGGATGCGTTTTTAATAAGAGGGAAATTTAATATGCACTCATTTAGCGAGGTTGTGTAGTAGGCCATACCACTGTATGGAAACCCACAAACATAATGATGATTGGTTACGTTTCAAATGTCAGAGGTTATTTTATAAATTTCCCCCCGATATTAAAATAACTTTGTTTGGGGGGCAACAACGTTTATTTTTCATTCCTGAAATGAATATTGAGAAAAAAATGTTTTTACTTGTGTTCGGGGAAAAATTTTTATTTGTTTAATATTTTATATAAAAAAACGCTTGGATTCAAATCAACATTATTGTTGGACTTTTAGGCTGTTTTTTATCTCAGGTTCCTTGAAAGGTTAATTCGGAGGATGGAACGGAGTTTTTGGGTTGGGTTTTTCTTCTTATGGAAAACCTAAAATGTTTTGAAGGGCCCACCTAAAAATTAAAAAGTTCATTTTAGAAGAATGTGATTTTTGCCAAAAAATTTTGTTGTTTATTTGGAAATTATGGTTAAAAACATTTTTGGGAAAACTATCGATGTAATCCTTTTATTTTTTGAATGAATGTATTTAAAATAGTTTTCTTTTTCGGAGTTCATTTTTTATTCTTGAGGTTTATTAATAAATTATGACGTAAAGCACCCCCAAAAATTGACCTTCCAACGGAGGTTTTTATTGGAAAAATTGGGGTGTGTTTAACAGGACAGTCTTTTGGAAAAAACGTTGAAACTTTTTAACGTAAACTTGGTTATAAAAGAAAAACGGTCAAAGGCTCACATGGTGTGGCCTTACGACATTATTTTGGTTGTAAATAAAACGGAACACAAAAAAAATTTGGCAAGGAAATCTTATTTCCATCAAATTAGGTGTAAGATTTAACCATCATCTTCATTATGAAACACACTTAGGGTTTTTGCTTTACCACTTAAAAAAGATTCCTTTGAAATAAAAAGAAAATTTGTTCAGAAAAAATGGGGGGGGGGGACTTATAGAAAAAACAAATTAAATAGCAAGTTTGACCATGTTAAAAAAAAAAATATCTTTTAATGAAGGTTTGGGGAATAAAATTCCGGGTTTTTCCATGTTTCGAATTTTAAAGTCGGAAGCCAGATTTAGTGTTTTCTTGCTGTGTAGGCCACCATCTCCGTAGGGCTTTCTTTCAACTTCGGTAGGGGCCCTTCTATGTGGTCCAATTCTTTTTTTCTGGGGGAAACCTTTTGCATTTGGTTGAGCACTATTAAGTTCAAGGTAACGGTAGGTTTTTACCTGGCTAAAATGTAAGATGGTCGGGACACTTTTTTTTTGGTTGTTAGTTCTTCCCTCTAGCTTGTGCTTGTTTAAAATGGCGTTATTTTTAATTGAGGAAAGGGCTAATCTCTCTTCGATTTTTGAAGGAATTATCGAGAGTTCTTGTCTATGGGCCTCTTCTAGGTTTCTGTCCTACTTCGAAAAATTTTCAAATTAATTTCTTTTTTTTGGTTTTCATAACTTATTTTATAGGAATATAAAACGGCTTCTGAGCCGAAAAGGGACTAGGCTGAAAGGGGAGTTTTTCCCCCCACTATTGCTTTGGATTTTCAGGAGTTGTCCTTGGTGCCCCATAATTTACTTGGTTGGTAAAACTCAAAATTCCATCCATTTCTTGGTGGGTTTTTCCCAAATCTTTAGATTCCATTCCATGACAATATTCACGGTTGGTGACCTCGGGACCTGCCCATTTTTCTTCGGGAGAATAGTAAAAAAACGAAGGTTAAAATACATTGGAAAAGTTATAAACCAAGTTTTTGGGCCCAACAAAACAAAAGGGACTAGGGTATTATTTTTCATTCAGCTCAAATTTATTTACCTATTATCTGGAGATGATTTATTTTGGGGGATTTTTCCAAATCTGACACAATATGTTCCATTTAAAAAATTTCACCATATGCGTCCACGGTTTGGTGATATAGGGGCTTTCGCTTTTTTCGACCCACTTTGTGAGTTAGTCGATTAATAGCTTTACGGACAAAGGAAAAAACCTTGGCCACCTACTGAACGGCCATCTGGGAACAGTTTTGGTCACAATTGTCAATTTAACCCTTGGGAAAATGAAAAAAAAGGCCATTGCTAAAAGTTATAGATGTTCATTATCTTCCTGCTTTTGGGCTTCTTCTTGGTTACGGTCAATGACAAACAATGTTGGGAAAAATCGTTAATCTAAAAAAAATCAACTTAAAAATTACATTAGGTATTAAAACGCAGGGAGCTAAGCATCAGTTATAGAAATCAACATATGGCTAAAAAAAAATTAATTAAACACATAAAAAAAAAAAAAACCATAAAAAAAATTAAAATAAGGTAACTAATACCTTTAGGCAAAAAACCCCAAAGCCTTCGTAACGAATCGAAAGGGGGGGACACTTTTGGGGGAGTACACGGCATGTGTGTAATAAAAATCGTTTGGTAAACCAAAAAATACTATTGTTTTTTATAAAAAAAAATAAAAAATAAAAAAACTAATAACGTGGTTATCTACACTACACGTTCAAAAAAAATAATCACCCCCGAATGCTTATTTTTGGGACCATCGAAACAAGGTGAAAACACCCCAATAATAGGCAAAAAAACCCAAAAAAAAAGCCCTAAGGATGGCGCTGTTTTGTTTTGCGTAGGACCAAGAGGGGAGAGATAAGAGAGGGGACTAAAGAAAATTTATTGAGGGATCTACGGGGGGATTCCCTTTCACTTTTAATATACAAGGGGATGAAAATTTAGGGTTTACTAAAAAATAACATTTATCTTTTTAGCGTAAAAAAAGAATAGGCTCTAAACCAAACCATACCCCCTTGCGGGACTAGATTGGCCGGTCGAAAAACCAAAGGGGGAAAAACACCCCATTAAGGTGTTGGACTTTTTTGACTCTTTCCAATATTTATGGTTTAATTTAACATTTACTTACTCCCTTAAATTAAAAAAAAAAGCCTTTTAGGTTTAAATTATTCAAGGGAAAGGAACTAAATAAAAAAGGGACCGTTTTAATGTTCTTTTCGGGTCAATAAAAAAAAAACCATTTACATTAATTTTAAAAATAAATTTATATACAACAAATTTATTATTATTTTATATATATTAATAAGATTGAATATTAAGGTTGGTGAACGTGTGTTGGAACCCTCGGTTAGGGCCCAACGTATTTTCAAAACTATTATTAAATATCTGTATGACATGAAGCATAAAAAATAACCAACCAGGATCCCCAACTTGTAAATGGTCTTTCTGGTCATATAATATGTAAAAAACCACCACCAAAATTGGGTTCACGCGGTATATGGGTTGGGGGTTATTTAACTTTTCATAGGGTCATATAGCACAACGGATTATCTTTAGGAACGAACCATTTAAAAAAACAAGCCGTTTTTTTTAAAATTTTGATAACAATTGATTTAGAATATGTTTGATACAAAAAAAGCCCGAAAGGGCTTCATTATGTTTTCAAATACAAAGATTTTCTAGTTCTAACGCAAAGATTCTAGTACATAACAAATGTTTCCCAAAATGTAATGCAACCAAATCTTTAATGCATGACTTCCAAAATAACGACCAGCAATGTATCCCTTGTCTTGTACCTTACTGATCTCCTAAGAAAACATTGCTTAAAACGTCAACAATAATGTTGGTGAATTCATAGGTTTGTAAAATGTATAATGTAGGACCGCAAGATTTTCCCATGATAATGCAACAGATGCAAACATCATAAAATGTGATTACGTTTCCCTAAGCTCATGACACTGAAGCTCGACATGTATGAATTACAATATAAATTGCCAACATTGCCCGTGATGATGTTCTAACCCGCAACATCCTATGTCCGACATGGTATACGTTCGTTGTCCGGCATACCGGCACAGTGAGCATGACTCACCCGAACGGGGATGTCAATCCCAAATAGATCTATTTATAACATTCGCGCTCACAACAAGTAATTGACAGTTCATGATAATGGGCTCAGAGGGTTATCGCTACTTAGGCAAACACGTAATCGTAATGTAAAAATGTCCACTTGCATCCAATTGTAAAACATGCATATGTTTCTCACCCCAAAACTTGTAAATCATTATAAGTGTAAAACATGGGGCTATAAACTCACCTTGTGTGAATGATAACAAATATATCACAGAAAATGCGTCACGATAATGACCGAATGCAACCTAATCTAATATATAAGTACTAAGCACTTTGATTAATACCATATATAATTCTATGTAGCTACATCATCATCTAATTGCATTCGTAAAACAACACTTATAAAGTAAAAACGTTTATAAATATTACTTTACTAAAAACGATGTAACTTATCCGTTTTAAGCCTGATTTGCATGTTTCTTACGTCCACGCTTTCGTATTAGAAAGATATATCAAAATATTACATTTTCATAATTTGGGTCCTCTAGTGAACAGTACTTTTTACTGTTCATGGACTTTTATAAAATTAATCGTCGTAAACCCGTAAATGTCGTATCTTATTCGTTTTAGCTCTGATTTTAGTGATTTTTTCGAGTACGTCTTCGTAATTAAAAGTTCTATCTAATTAATGATGTTTTCAAAATAAATATCACTTATATGAACATTAATGTTTATAAAATTATTTTTATAAAGTTATTTAATATCGTAAACTTGCGAAATTCATAACTCCTTCGTTATTGATCTAAAAATTACGATTCTTAATATTTTGGAATCCTAAAAATATGTACCATTTGAGAAAAATAACCAATTTTATATATTAGAAGTAGTTTGTAGCTTGTTTTTATAAAATTTCTTTTATAAACGCGGTTATTATCGTATAACTTGTAAACTACGTATCTCCTTCGTTATAAATCGATTTTTCGAGTTTCTTACCTTTTTAGAATCCTCATGAGATGTAGTATTTGATAAAAATATAAAATGAATTCTTTATATTTCGAATTCAAACAACCCCTTTTGATCATTTTCTTAAAATGTGTTTAAAAGTTGTTTTTATAACTTTTTAGTTTAGCAACTTTGTCACAAGTCATTTACAACCATTTATACCATGTGTCTTATGTACTTAGGGTCCCTAGTTCATTATTTGTCCAAACATTGTCCAAGAATCACAAGATCCATGTGTCTAAATACTTATTTGTCCATAATCTTATATAAGTAACTTTTTATACTTTTTACTTATATATACTTTATTTAACTTAACCAACACTCATATAGAGTATATACTTGCTTTATAACATGATCCATAACATCCATATATCACATGACAAAGTTTACGCCCCCACCCCCGAATGGGAACACCTCATACTTATGTAACCACCGCTTACTGATCCCACCCACTTACCCCACACCAAATCAAGAATCCCTTCTACCCTATAATTATCCCCACCCCCTAAAAAGACAAACAAACTCTACCGCCCCATTCCCCATCCGCACCCCCCCCACCCCCCCAGCCCCCCCCCCCCTACCCAAAAAAAAAAACCAATAAAAATTAGAGGGATCGTCAACAAAGTAGTCTTGCCTCGTGGCTGCCCCAAAAAGGTCGACATTGGAGACAAAAAGTCCTCCACCCCCACCACTCCGAGCATCCTAAATTCCACTACGGCGCAAGACCAAATAGACCCCCCACCCAATAACCACCAACCCACATTCGTCCATCACCTCGTCACGCCACCCCCGCGCAGATCACATACCCACAAAGCTTCTTTTTGCGGAGTTAAACTCCGAAATGCCAGCCGGTCGGTCCTCCCCCACAGCGATACCTCCGCTTCACACGATCTCGACCCCTCAACCCGCCATGATAGCCAGAACATCCTACTTCCCATCAACCTCAACAATCCCTGTCCGTGTGTTGCAGGCAGAACACCAGATCACCCCTCCCGCACCCCCCCCCCTAAGCCCCCAAAAACACACCAATCGAACACTTTGGCCAAAGACTGACTGCCCTCCAACGAACCAGATACCACCTCGCAACCTATCCCAAGGAAGCATTTTTACAGGCATTTGTCCCAGTTATAAGAGCGAGCCACGACTAGGCGCAACTCCACACCTGCAACCCTACAAAGCCAAGCTTTCCCACGTCTCATCCTTAGCGCCTAACTAAACTCAGACCATTACCAAAGCCCCCCCGACCCCAAAACCGACCCACACATCCCCGACCCCTCACCCCCGCTCTCATATACCAAGTCAGGCTCCCCCCCGATCCAATACCACGACACCCCCCATCCACGCCCACCGCCCACTCTAAACCGAACCCCTCGACCGACATCCCCGAAAAGAACACCTCTACCCAAAATTATCCACAGTCCCAACACGCCAACATCGCTGAAAACACAAAACCTTAGTAAACCTCATGACCACCCATGATCCCGTACTAGACACTGTTCCTTCGTGCCTCGACTCAACACAAAAAACCCCACCCCATACATGCCACCCATATCACACCACCACTCTTCATGACAAACAAAAAGACCGCCCAAGCAACTCAATCCCATCACTGGCTCCCCCCCCCATCCCCCCCCCCAAACCCCACACAACATATGTACACCCCCCCCCTAGTTTATTATTTGTTCAAACATTATCCCAGAATCACAAGATCCATGTGTCTAAATACTTATTTGTCCATAATCTTATATAAGTAACTTTTTATACTTTTTACTTATATATAATTTATATAACTTAACTAACACTCATATAGAGTATATACTTGCTTTATAACATGATCCATAACATCCATAACTCACATAAAAAAGTTTACCAAAACCATAAATAAGAATACAAACTATTTTATATCTCATTATGTTCCTTAGATGGTGATTAACTACACAAACATTATATATGCATAAAATCACAAAAGTAAAGAGATTAAGGTTTTTAGGTAACCTTAATATGAAGTATGGTGATGAACAACAAGATCTAAACCCTTGTTTAGCAAAAAAAAACCTAGCTTCCAAGTCTTAGAAAACCCTAAATTCCAAGTAAACCATAATCTTGAACCTTCTTGCTTTAACACTTGTAAACCCCAAACCAAACCTTCTAAACACCTTAAGTTATCTTAGATATGATCTAGGAACACTTGTAAATGTGGTAAATAAATTTTGTATGGGTTATGTAGGTTGTTTGTTTGGTGTCGTGGGATAGAGAGAGCAAAAGGGAGAGAATGAGTTGTTTTCACTAAGTAAAATGAAGAGTGTGTGTTTATCTTACTAGTTGCTAGCTTATAAACCATGAAGACTTAGTCAAGATTGCTTAGAAAGTCTAGGGACAAGATGAGGAATTCAAGGAATGAAAAGACCAAGTTACTAGTCATAGTTGGTAAAACATAAAGAGTTGAAATTGGTACAAGACTTTTAGCAAGATTTTGAGATATTTTCTCTTATGATCTCATCCATATCCGGCCATATATAGATATATATGATGAAGTTTTGTAATTTTTGAGTATTGGGTACAATTGTGGGTATTTGTTGAAGCGTAGAAAAGTTTTGGTGGTTCCGGGAATGCCTAAACGTATTTTATCGCGAAACGTAACCAATTTACGTAACCAATAAAAATAAAATGAACCAAGTTAATAATTATCCTCAAAATAATTTCTTAACACTTGCTTGATGTAAACATTTAATTGTTTGATGCCCGTTTACATTGAACGATAATTTTTAGCTTACGCGATTTAACTTAACGATTTCAATTTAAAAGCAAACGCGTACAATACTAAAAATAAATAGTGAAATATATAATGTCGTACAATGACCTAAAACACGGGGTGGTATAGTCTTCCCCCATTAAATAAGCCTTGTCCTCAAGGCTTAAGATGCGGCACTTGATGACGGTGCGGCCTTTGTGAAGAGGTGTGGATATTTCTTCTTGAATTGGTCTTCACGTTCCCATGTAAACTCAAGACCTCTCCTAGAGTTCCATCGAACATTGACAATTAGAATGCGGCTTTGCATTAACCGTTTAACTTCATGATCCATGATCTCTACTGGTTCCTCAACAAAATGAAGCTTGTCGTCAATATAGAGTCCATCCAATAGAACGGCTAATGGTTCGTCGGCATAGCACTTTTTCAAGTTGGATACATGAAATGTATTGTGAACCCTGCTCAGTTCTTGAGGAAGTTCAAGCTTGTAAGCAACGGCTCCAACCTTTTCTAACACTTTGAAAGGTCTAACATATTTGGGGTTTAGCTTCCCCTGTTTGCCAAAACGTACTACTCCTTTCCAAGGCGAAACCTTGAGCATCACCCTATCTCCAACTTGAAATTTCATCGGCTTACGCTTTAAATTGGCGTAACTCTTTTGTCGATCACGAGCAGCTTGAATTCTTTTCTTGATCTGAATGATTTTCTCTGTCGTCTCTTGAACTATCTCTGGACCAGTGAGTTGAACTTCTCCAACCTCGGCCCAACAAACAGGTGAACGACACTTTCGACCGTAAAGTGCTTCAAACGGTGCAACCTTAATGCTTGCATGATAACTGTAACACCCCCAAAATCGGGTCGCAGCGGAAAGGTAACAATGGGGTGCTACGCCAAAGTACAAAAATCAAGATATAGAAAACGACCTTAAATGGACGTTAAAAATAAGATTCATTCAATGTCATTACAAAAGATCAGAGTTTTCACGTTAGGTCTCATGGTTGTGATATAAAGACATTAAGATTTTATAAGACAAAAGTTTCATTAAATTTAAGAAATCAGAATCCCTCAAATAGATATCCGTCACGGCTCCTATCCAAGCTTATGCCTCAGCACCTGAGATTAAAACATGCTAAAACGTCAACAAAATTGTTGATTGAATCATAGTTTTCAGAATAGCGTGGACCACAAGATTTAAGTACTTGTTGACTATGAAACACATTCAATAGTCTAAAGACATTATATTGCACCTAAGCACATGACACCGAACATAACTATAAACTGAAATCAAACCAGTACTCGAGATTTGTGCCCCAACACGGATACAGATGTTACAAAAATATCCTACGAATTTTCTCAATACAGATGTTGCCAAACATCCTACGAATTTTCTTTGAATGTTAAATGCGTCAATGGTCAACTAGAAACCACAGCCCAGACGGGGATGTTCAGTCCGATAATCCTATCCATAACACTAGCGTATACCCAGCAGGTAATTAACGGTTCATGATAAAAGGGGACTTAGTGGCAGAAGGGTACTTAGGCAATAATGTAATCAGGAAATAGCATACAGTTTTGAAAACACTTGTGTCCAAAGAAATCAAGCATGTAATCTCCCCCGAATTTAATAAAACAAGTAGTAGAAAAAGGGGCTACGAACTCACCTTGAGTGAATGGTAATCAACAAGTATTCAAAATGGAAAATGCGTTACGAAGGAATCCGAAGGCAACCTAATCCAATATAGGTCGTATAAGTACTAAACACTTTGATTATTTATAGGTCGTATAGCTCATCATACTATCGTTCGGGCTATCATAATTAAGAGGTCGTGTAGTGAACGTATGAGGAGCTATGACACTTTAAATCGTAAATCCAACAACTCGTCGATACGCCACCCCGAAGAGGCCTCATTATGAAACTCCCTAGTAATATAGTACTTTGATTAATACCACCTATAGGTCTATATAGTTCAATCACCATCTAATAGTTTTGGTAAAATTGTGTTTAATAAGTTAAAACGTTTATAATTTCCGTTTTAGTAAAACTAGCATAACTTTTGCGTTTTAAGCCCGATTTTAGCGTTTCTTATGCCCATCTTTTCGTATTAGGACGAGTTATCATAATTTGACATTTTCCGCCCCCCCCCCCCCCCCCCCCCCACACAACAAAGGCATTTTCCATATTTTGACCCTCTGGTGAACAGTAACTTTTACTGTTCACATCAGACGTGAGTTTTATTTAAATCGTATTTGTTGTCGTAAAACCCGTAAATGTCGTATTTTATTCGTTATAGCTCCGTTTTTAATGATTCTTTCGAGGACGTTCTCGTTATTGAAAGTTCTATAATTTTATGAGGTTTACAAAAATGTAACTTTCTGTCATGAATAGTAACTTTTATAAAAATAGTTTTATAAAAGTATTAATTGTCGTAAACTTGCGAAATTCATAACTTGTTCGTTATTAATTGAAAAATTACGATTCTTATCATTTTGGAATCCTAAAAATATGTATTATTTGTTAAAAATATCAAACTTGCTGTTTGAATAATTTTTATAAAAAGTTTTTATAAACTCCGTTTAATTAACGTATAACTCGTTTTTAACGTAACTTTTTCGTTATTAATCCGTTTGACAAGTTTCTTACCTTTTCGGAATCGTCGTGAAATGTATTATATTATAAAAATATAAATTAAGTATGTTTTTATACACTTTTGGGACAAAAAGTTTGGGTGACTTTATTAAGTCTATTAACCTTGTTTTTATATTTTACACTTTATAACTTTACCAAAAGTGTACAAATCTTTTACTTCCATTATGACTTTATATTACCATCCATACAACATGTGTATAAGTTCATAAAACTATATTTCCAAGAAAAATCCATGTTTAGAAGTTAAACATATCCTAATGGTGATTTCACTACATAAACATCACATATGCATATAATCATATAAATAAAAGTTAAGGGCTTAAGATGACCTTAATGAGATGATGTAGGATGATGACACTTAAGTGCTAAACCCTTGTTTAGACTTTAAACCCGATATTATAACCAAGAAAACCCTTGTTTTCTTAATAAAACCCTAGCTTCCTTTTACTTGATTAATACTTGAAAATGGTTAACCAAGGCTTCAAACCATTTTAGTAGGTCTTAGATATGTTGTATGTAGGTGTGTATAGGTTGAAGAAAAATTGATATGGATTTGGTTGGAGGGTGTTTGTATGCCGTAGGTTGCCAAGAGAACAAAGGAAGAGATTTTGTGATCTTTGGTAAGTGTTTTACTTGTATGTTTTTCTCATCACTAGATACATGTATATATAGTGCAAGACTTAGTCAAGGGGACATTGTGAGGTCTTAGGGATGGGTCTATGGTCCTTGGTCTTTGGTCAAAGAGACAAGGTATGGTGTGTTTAAATGAACTAGTGAAGTACTTTGACCAAAGAGTGAATTTTATTCCTAATCTTTTGATCCATGCCATAATTTCGGCAATAATAAGATATATGTGATGTTGTTGAGTAATTTTTATGTATTGGGTATAAAAGTGGGTATTTGTTGAAGCGTAGAAAAGTTTTGGTGGTTCCGGGTATGCCTAAACGTAATTTATCGCGAAACGAAAACAATTTACGTAACCAATAAAAATAAAATAAACAAAGTTGATTATTACTTTCGTAAAAATAATATATTCTACTTGAACGAAAAACTTTAATTCGTTTGGAGTCCCGTTTTACTTACATTTGTTGATTTTTAGTTTACGCGATTTTACTATATAATGAGAATTAAAAGTAAACGTGTAGGAAAAAAAAATTATTAAAATAGATGACGTCGTAAATGGCCTGAAAATACGGAATGTTACAATAACTGTTGTTATATGAAAACTCGACTAATGGCAAATGGTTAACCCAACCCTTTCTAAAGTTGATCACACAAGCACGCAGCATATCCTCGAGAGTTTGAATAATCCTCTAGCTTTGCCCGTCAGTTTATGGATGATATGTAGTACTTATATCCAAATTTGTACCCAAAGCCTTCTGAAGTGAACTCCAGAAATTTGACTCAAACCTAGGGTCGCGATCACAAATGATTGAGACAGGTATTCCATGCCTCGTGACCACCTCTTTTAGGTACATCCTTGCTAACTTTTCCATGGGATTAGTTTCCCTCATTGGTACGAAGATTACAGATTTAGTGAGTCTATCAACAATCACCCAAATGGTGTCATAACCTTGTGACGACTTAGGAAGCTTCATGATAAAATCCATCGCAATATTATCCCACTTCCATTGAGGTATCTCGGGTTGCACCAACAAACCCAATGTCCTTTGATGTTCAGCCTTGACCTTAGCACACGTCAGACATTTGCTAACATAGGTGGCGATGTTGGCCTTCATATTGGGCCACCAATATAGCTTCTTCATGTCTTGATACATCTTGTCAGAACCCCATGAATAAGTATTTTGACTTATTGGACACGTTCATATCACAGTTCCTTAAATCACCATAACAGGGTAACCAACTCCTGCCATTTAAACATAAAGTTCCATCCGCGAGGGGTTCCAACTTTTCCATCCTAAGTTTCTCCGAATCCTTTGAATTTTCAATCAACATACCTCCAACATCTTTGTTCTTGATGTTCTCTGGTTTTCGTGCTTCAGTCTGAGCATTCAATATTTTTTAGGAAGATCCAAGCCAATAGTCATGACTAAGGCTCGAACTCTTAATGGTTTTTTTCATTCTTTCCTACTCAAAGCATCAGCAACAACATTTGCCTTTCCCGGGTGATAACGAATCTCATAATCGTAATCACTGAGCAACTCTAACCAACGACGTTGCCTCATGTTTAACTCTTTCTGATTAAGAATGTGTTGTAAACTCTTATGATCAGTGAACACCGTACACTTGGTCCCATACAGATAGTGCCTCCAAATCTTGAGAGCGAACACTACTGCCCCAAGTTCCAAATCATGAGTCGTATAGTTCTTCTCATGAATTTTCAATTGGCGTGATGCATAAGCAATTACCTTCTCTCTTTGCATCAACACAACGCCCAAACCTTTGATTGAAGCATCGCAGTATGCGATAAAATCTTCGCTTCCTTCAGGTAAAGCCAGAATTGGTGCACTACACAACTTCTGCTTCAACAGTTGAAACGCTGCTTCTTGTTTGTCGCCCCAAACAAACTTGACCTTCTTCTGAGTCAGTTTGGTCATCGGCTTAGCGATCTTTGAAAATCCTTCGATGAATCTTCGGTAATACCCAGCAAGACCTAAAAATTGCCGAATCTCCGTTGGCGTTTTAGGAGATGCCCAATCTTTTATGGATTCGATCTTGGCGGGATCCACGTGAATGCCTTGACTATCAATCACGTGGCCGAGAAATTGTACCTTGGGAAGCCAAAATTCGCATTTAGAGAATTTAGCGTACAACTCCTCTTTCTTAAGCAATTCTAGAATTGCCTTAAGATGTTCTTCGTGTTCCTTCTTGTTCTTGGAGTAGATAAGGATATCGTCAATAAAGACAATCACAAATTTATCCAAAAATGGCTTGCACACGCGGTTCATGAGATCCATAAATACCGCTGGTGCGTTCGTCAAGCCAAATGGCATAACTTGGAACTCATAATGACCGTATCGAGTTCTGAATGCCGTTTTCAGAATATCTTCTTCCCGTACTCAAAGCTGGTGATAACCTGATCGCAAGTCTATCTTAGAATAAACACTGGATCCTTGTAGTTGATCAAATAAATCGTCGATCCTTGGGAGTGGATAACGATTCTTTACCGTCAGCTTGTTCAGCTCTCGGTAGTCGATGCACATTCGAAACGATCCATCCTTCTTCTTGACAAACAAGACCGGAGCTCCCCAAGGTGAGGAACTGGGTCTTATGAAGCCCTTGTCGGATAGTTCCTTCAGTTGGTCCGACAATTCTTTCATTTCAGACGGGGCCAATCGATAAGGTGCCCGTGCTACAGGTGCAACACCAGGTATCAAATCGATTTGGAATTCCACTTGTCGAGTCGGAGGGAGACCCGGCAAGTCTTCAGGAAATACTTTAGGAAAATTTCGAATGATCGGTACGTCCTCAAGTCGCTTCTTCTCCGACTTGTCTTCAGTCTCCTTTGTAGTAACATGTGCCAAAAAGATAGGACATCCTTTTAGCATGTACTTTTGCGTTTTAGTGCATGAGATGATGTTCAAACGAGTCTCGTTTCCCCATTCGCTTTCGTCACCGCGAACAATCAATGTTTCATTTCCCCAGCGAATATGAATGATTTTCTCGGCACAAACGATGACAGCTTGATACTTTGCCAACCAATCCATACCGACTATGACGTCAAGACTCCCAAGTTCTATGGGCATTAAGTCTATGTTGAATGGGTAGTTTAAGAAATTTAATGTACAACCCCGAATGATAGTGTTTAACCCAATTATTCTCCCGTCAGCTAGTTCAACATCATAATAATGATCTAATTTTCAAAGGATGTATCCATATTTAATGCAAAGTGCAAAACCAAATAGTATTAACATTCTTGTATTCAAACAGTATGTTGTATTGGCAGCGAGCAGTACTAATTTTCAAAGGCTATGACTTGAAGGTTCTCATAAAAGAATGCATGTACTGTATCCATGTTTAATGCAAAGTGCAGAACCAAATAGTATTAACATTCTTGTATTTGAACAGTATTAACTACGAAGGCAGCACTAATTTCTTGGCAGCATAAACATATGAATTCTTTAAAGGCCAATTTTATATTAATATCACGAATAGCAGTATTAATATTAACTTATACCTTCTAAGTATATACACGCAATACCATTCTTAGTAAAAGCATGCCTGAATCTGAAGACCGCCAATGCATGCCTGAATCTGAAAACCGCCAATGCACGTAGTATTAATATAAACTTATACATACATGAATCTGAAGACCGCCAATGACCGCCAATGCCTGAATCTGGATCACCACGAACATCCTGTGACCACAAACTATTAAAAGACCTGTGAATTTTTATAAATGTGCAATTCAGGAGTGTATTTGAGCTTTTTAATGGGTTTGAAAGAAAATCAATTTATTTCAACAAGAGTGTAATACGAGTAATAGTTGTGTTAACCTTTATAGATATAGAGGTGAATTATATGATAATGCAAAAAAATCTTACTGTTGCATAGCTACGGGGAACTTGTAGCTCTCCTCATTCTTTCCTTCCATATCAGAATCCAAAATGAACCCGGTGTTTTGTTGAGGTACAATAACGTTTTTAGGCATTATTTATAATCAACAATCTTCCCCCTTTTTGATTGATTACAAAATTCTAAACTCATTAAATGTAACATGATTTTAACAAGTAGTTTAGGTGAGTTTTATTTATTCTCCCCTTTTTGTAGAAAGTCAAAAGGCTTCGTCGATGATGTTAGGAAAACTGACGGAAAAATGCTCCATTGATGCATTGTACTCCCCTCGTTTCGATGGCCCAAGAATCAATGCTATGTTAACTTTGCTACAAAACATAGTTTATAAGAACAAGACAACAATTTCTAACATATAGTAAAGAAAGAGGAAAAATACTAGAATATGAGTCATTCAACAAAAAAAATTAAAGACAAGAAAGTGCATAAAAATATAAGACTAAAGAGCATTCATTAAACATAAGACTTGTGTATAATTCATAATCATGCATATATCAAATTAAAAGATACAACATACATAAAATTAAACTACAAAGGTCATAATATTCCTAGAATTCCATGGGACTTGTTTGCAAAAGGTTTTGGTTGTCATTATATGAAAATGGCTAAGATGGAGATGTTTAGTTTGGAGAAATTAAATGGTGGTGGAGTGCGTTTGGACATGGGAGGTTTGAAGCATGTGTATTTCTATGTAAGTAAAACATGTATTGGATGTTCTCTCTCAATCCAAAGATGAGTGTATAGTTGTGAATGCTACACAAGCATGATTCTCCATGAGCTTCAAGAAGGTTCCAAGTAATGGGATGACCAAAGATAGGTGGAGAGGGTGATGGAGTATTAAATTGAACATCAAGTGGAGTAATTGGTAAAAGGGTGAGGGTGATGCCCATTAATCTACTTTCTTGAATTAGAGGTGGTGGAGGAACTCTTGGAGGAGGATATGTTGGTAAGTTCAAGTAACCATTGGTTGATGATGATGTAGAGGAAATTGGTGATTTGGGTATGTAGTCAATGAAGGAGGAAGAAGTATCTTTAGTTGATGGTGTTTTTGAGGTGCATTTGGAGCACTTAGGTGAGGGGAGGTTTTTGTTTTGGTGATGGGGTTTTTGTGTTTTTTGGTTAAATCAACAACAATTAGTTTGGTAGAATGTTGGTTGATTTTTTGTCATTTTGGAATGCTTTGGAATAATAGTAGCTTAGTGGATGCAGGGAGGTTTTTGGTGGTTGATAATGGATGAAAAAGATGGTGAAGTGGTGGTAAACATCTTGGTGGATTTTATTGGAAGTGAATAGTTTGGAAAATGGAATGAATTTTGAATTGTTTAGGGAATTTCCAATGTATGTTCGAGCTTTTTCTGGTGTAGGTAGCTGAGGCTAGGTAAAAGAGAGTCAAAAAGCAGAAAGAAATAGTAAAACCCATGAAATGTATGGCCGGTCCCCTTAATTATGGTGCCGACCCCCTTATCTTTAAGGGAACCGCCCTTATAAATTAAGGGGCCTGCCCATCTAATGCTTTTTAGATGACCCAAAATTTGATTTTTGTACAAATGTTGTAAGAAAGGTTGTGTTTTAGTGGTCAATTTGCAGCAAGTCCTATGTGAACATATATATGCATGAAACCAAGTATATCATGTATGTATGTAACAACAAAAATATATAAAACAAGGATGCATAATTATAAGAGCATACTAATAATTCATGCATGACCAAGAGGTCCTAAGCAGCAACAAGTTCAATTCTTGACTAATTCGGGTTGTCATTACATCTATGAAATTAAACATTAAACATAAGTTCCACAAGGTCCTAATCCCCAATTATTCTACCAAGCTAATCATCATTCACATCTTCATTTCTTTTTTTCCTGTAGGGCTCCTCTGTAATGCCATTGCCAAAATGATTTGAATCCACCTCTAAGTTCCTTATGCATTTGTTGTGTTTGATTGAGCAAGTCGGTTTGACGCTCAAAGAGAAGATCATCATCTTGTTTAGAAGAAGTGGGAATGTCGTATTGTTGGCAATCGAGAGATTTGAGAGAGTTTAGGTAGGCGGTACTATCACGAGAAGCACCATCATCCTCATCATCATCTCTTTGGCGAGATAAAGATCCACGGTTATGATGGGAGGATGTTGATAAGACAAAGTGACGGGCTTTTCCGCGATCACTTTGGGGTTTTCGAGTTTGTTTGAGAGCAAGTGGAAGCATGACCCGATCAACAGCATTGTAAATGCCATTGTCAAGATAGGGGTAGTGTTCCATGATGTGTCGATAGAGACGAGTTAAAAACATGCCATAAGGAAGATTGGCAGTTGGATTGGATCGAGCACATTCAATTCTTTTGACAAAGAAGTAAGCAAGATTATATTGTTCTTCGGTAACGATACAATACAACATGTGAGCAGACATGCCGGAAAGATGGTCCGGTTGCCTCCTAGTCCGAACAATTCTCACGTACTAAGTTCTTCCCAACGCCTCATGTCTTGTCTTAATTCTTTGGTAAGAATTTGATTAGGAGTGAGAACGACACTTTGGCTTTTGATGGTGCGGTTCAAATCGACACGTTCAATTTGAAGAAATCAACGGATATCGTCGGGAGTAGGAAGATAGGTGTGATATGGTCCCTCGGTTTCTTAGGAGTATGCAAGAGATACAAGATCCCATTTGTTTGTGAAAACGGCTTGACCATTGTATGGAATTTTGAGAATTTTACCGAATTGTGCGAGAGAGAGAGAGTGATGAATTCATGTTGGATCATGAATGAGATTAGAAGATAACCGTGCTCATCGGTTTGGACTTTGACTTGACTATAAAAGTCTAGATAGAATCGAGGAACGATTGGCTCATTGATTTCGAAAAGACAATTGAAGAGAATATTGGTGAACATTCGCTCAATGCCATTGGATTTGAAGTAGTGTTGATCCACGACTCGACCCTCGTAAATGCAACAGTTTTTGATTGGTTTGAGCAATGACGGGAGAGAATTCGGGTATTTCGGATACTTTAGGGATATAGGATTTAGTGCGGGAGGTATCACCAACGGTTGCTCGAGGCATGTTTATCACCTAAACAAGACAACAACAAAATAAAATATTATTACAAGTAAAAAAAATTGATAAACGAATTTGTGGTATAAAGATTTCTTCGACTCTAAAATAACAACCTAAGAAGTAATTCATATGTTCCTTTATTTATTTTTGACTCAATCTAGAGTGTCGAAAAGAATATATATTGAACTATATATTTCGACATCTAGTGTAATCTTGTCAAGTATTGTGATTTAATAAGTAGGATGTAGATTATTTCTATCTTAGATTAAATTTCTAAGAAATGATCCAAACGCTCCTTTATCAACACAATACTTGAGTAAGATCTTCGAAGAATATACATTAAGTTGTATATTTTGCCGAATAAAGTAAGTTCATTACGTATGACTTGATGAAATGAAATGGTGTTTATTTTGACTCAATACTATGCTTTAAAACATTAAACCAAACACCCCTTTATGTTATAGTTTTTATTAAATGTATCAATATATATATGAATTATATATCTTGATGACTTATACAAGTTATTTATGTGTTTATACATGTGACTAAAATATAGTGATGGTCATTTCGACTCTAGACTATAATCCTAGGATATGAACCAAACACCCCTTTATTTTTATAAAATTTCACCCATTGATTTGAAATATATATATTGAGTTATGTATGCTTTGATAATCAACGTATGATCATTTTAACGTGTTTTTGGCGTGAATCAACAATGCATAACTTTTTGTTTTGAGAAAAAAATGAAAATGTATATATGTTCTTATGAAATTTTCGACACCAAAATTTTTTTGATTCAATCCTAATGGAAATTTTGAATTCCTATTACTACGGGGATCATTATAGTTATGAATTTCCTAGACCAAATCATGAAAATATAAAAGACAAAAAAATTAAAAAAATTACTAATTTTGATTAAGAACAAAATTGGATGAAATCGAAAGAGAAACGTATGTTGAATCTTACAATGGATGTTGTTAATCACGTTGTAGGTGTTTGCCTCTCGCGAAATTAGATGGATTTTGAGTTTGGGGATTGGATTTTGAAGTGTTTGAGTGTATGTGTTCGTCACACAGTAGCAGGAAGAAGGGAGATGATGGAATGGGGTGTTTGGGAGTGAGTTTTGTAGAGGGAAGAACTATTTGGCGAGTTAAAGAGGCCGGTCCCCTTAAAGATAAAGGGGCCGCCCCTTATTAACAAGGCCGGTCCCCTTAAAATTAAGGGGTTGCCTATCTGACGACCAAATTTTTCTTGGTTTTTCGATTTTGACTAGTTTTGTCAATATACAATTATCAAAATACGTCGGGAGCTACTAGTAATATTATTTTAGATAATCTAGTTGTCGAAAGAATGACGTTGAAGATGAGAAAAAAATACTTGACATATTTAATTAACTTTTCGTTAAATTCAGTAAACTTAAATAATTTCTGATGAAATAAATAACTTGTCAAGATTTTTAGATCGAGAGGAGGTTTAGAGATGATTAACGAAATTTAATTGACATTTTAATTAACCTTTCGTTAATTAAAAAATAATTTGATTACTTCGGATGAGATAATCAAGTTGTCAAGTCGAGAGAATATTTAACGAGGATTTTATGACGTTTTCAATCAACTTTTTGTTAATTGAAGGAATTAATTACTTCGGATGAAATAATTAATTGTCATGATTTGGAGTGTTTGAGAGATGATTAATACGTGATGATGAAGTCAAAACTTAATGAGAGGATTCCGATAGACGTAGTTCATTGTAGACGTGTAGACGAGGCGGACGTCGTAGTCGAAAGGAGTTTATTTCATCCATAGTATTTTGACGTCATGCCTTTCCGGCGTAAGATGTAAAACTAATCCTACTTCTATGTTAATAATTACCCACTAACTCACTTTTCTTCATCTACGTGAGTTCGCTACTAGTAGACATAGAAGATTTCTATTTTATAGTGGTACATAGAGAATCTTAATTCTAACTACGTGAGAGAAGAGTTCATAATGAACAATTTGTCTTAGTTCTAGAAGGCCAACAAATGGCATTTCTAGTGACTACACTATTTCCATAAGCTTAGATTATATTCTATTAACTATAACTTATTTGTTTAACAAATACTACTTGTAGATAATAATATATAATCATTTAGCATTTAACACATAATCTAAATTCTAAGAGGTTTGGAAAGAAGACATATCTTTGCCTACGATGTGTTTTCTTCAACATCTTCAAGAGAGCAAGCTTTGAAGGAGAAATCTTTTGGTAATCCCGTCATAAGATTTTAAGAATATATTCACTCATCGGATTCCAAACAATGTTCATGAACAACTCAACTTAAATGTTGTAACGACTCAACCACTTGGTCCCCAATGTCTCATGGGTCCAAAATTGTTAGTCCCGAACATATTTTGCATGTGTTGCATTTGATTCGGATACATATAGGGTGGACATATTCCCCACGGAGAGAAGTTTGGTTGTTGTGAATAATTCCACATTGAATGATTATTATTAGGGTAATTTTTCTATTTTGATCTCTCCTAGGTTGTGGTGTTTTAGACCGAGGTTGAGGGTTATTAGTTCTTTTCGGAGGAGTTTTAGATCTAATTTTAGGTTTAGTAAATCCAACTCTGGGTTTTAAAAAGGGTTTATAAAAATGATTTACTTCATCATCGTTTGCAATGAGAATTTTAGTATTGTTTATAAGCATAAATTTTGGTCTTGGACTTGTGTTTAATTCTAATAATTTTTCTTTAGACTCAACCTCTTGTGACTTTACAAAATTTACTTGTTTAGTCTCACTAGTTGATCCTTTGGTAAAATTAAATCCTAGACCGGATTTATCTCCGGATGGTTTTTGAAGATTTAATATTTTCTTAAGTGAGTGACTACTATTATTAAATTGATTAAGCTTGGAAATTTCTTCCTTAAGCTTTTCATTTTCAATCCTAAGGTCTTGACATATTTTACATTCTTCATTTGCCTCCTTACCCTTTTCTATTCTAGATAATTTATTTTTTAGTTCTAGTACTTCATTTTCTAATTGATTTTTGATTAGCTTTAGTGATTTATTTTTAGCCATGACTTTTAGACCTATTTTGCATAATCGATTATATTCACTATCTAAGTCTTTTTCATCTAATGATGATAGGTCGTCACTAAAGTATTCGGTTTCGGAAGATACCTCATTGGATGCTTTAGCCATAAGACATTTTTCATCCTTAGTCTTTTCTTCTCTTTCTTCGTCGCTATCACTCCATGATCCTCCAACGAAGGCTCTTTGATTAGAGTTTCTTGATAGTTTTGGACATTCTTCGATAAGGTGATTTGGATCTCCACATTTAAAGCATTTCCTTTGACTCTTGCAATTTTTGTCATCTTTATATCTTTGGGATGACTTTCTTTCATCATGTGGTTGTCTTACGAATCTTCCTCGTCTTTTGAAAAATTTCTTGAAGTCTCTCACGGCCATGGCGTATTCTTCGTCTTTACTATCGGAGGTCGAACTATCTTCATCACTAGATTCCTTTTTGGCCTTTAAGGCAAGAGATCTATTTTGTTCTCTTTTGCCTTTGACCATTTCGGAATCTTTCTTTATTATCACTTCATAAACTTTTAAGTTTCCAATAAGTTCATCAAGTGATAGAGATGTTAAATTCTTTGATTCTTCAATAGTCGTAACATTTGCACGCCATTTAGGATGAAGTGCCCTAAGAAATTTCCTAACATAGTTCTCGCTAGAAAAACCTTTATCAAGTGCTTTTAGACTAGTAATAATAGTGTTAAATCTAGCAAAAGCATTATCTATCGATTCCTCTTTGGATCGTTTAATTATTCATATTGTTGAACAAGAAGATCTATTTTGTTATCTTTGACTTGATATTACCTTGGTGAGTGATTAATAAAGTATCTCAAATTTCTTTTGCAGTTTTATACATAAAAATTCTTTCATATTCTTTACGTGGTAAAGCATTATAAATTACCATTTTAGCTTCATTATTTTTATCAAGTTTCTTTTTAAGATCATCGTTTTGTTTTTCAAATGGTACAATTTTATCCTTTTTAGTTTCGGGATTATTTTGAATAGGAGGAAAATCACCATAGGTAATAACATGCCAAAGATCTAGATCTTTTGATTTCACATAAGTTTCGAATCTATTTTTCCAATATATAAAACCATCTCTTTCAAAAATTGGTGGTCTTTGCATAGATTGTCTTTCTAAATATTTTTCTGATTTCATAGATCGATTCAAGTTTTAAAATACAATTTATTTTAAAAATCTTGTTTGGCGTGGTTTCTGATACCAATTGTGAAAAACTAAAAGGGGGATTGAATAGTTTACCGCTTTTTAAATTAATGTATAGTTTGTTTATAAAAACTTATATTCGACTTAATGTGATCTCAATATGTGCACAATAGAACAATACAAATATGTAAGTAAATAATATGAAAAACACGAGATAAGAGTTAGAAAGATCAAACCACAACACAAGGATTTATAGTGGTTCGGTAACGAAACACCTCTTCGCCCTACTCTACTCCCCGAGCACCAAACTCGAGAGTTCTCTTCACTATGTACAACAAAACTCCCTTTAGGCGAAGAAAAAGTACCACAAACTAGTTTGTGCTTATTTAACCATACCTTTTACCTAATTAATCAAGCTAAAAAGACCAAAAATGACCAAAAACATGATAAAAATGCATTGTATACGTTTGTTTTGTGATTTGTGTCTTGCAGGTATCGGATATTGTACAAAAGGACAAAAACAAAGCAAAACGAACAAAATCAAGCACGGGATTGGATTTAGCACGAAAAACCCAAAGCCGAAGGCACATACATCCTTAATGGGCCAACCCGTACCCATTTTATTAGGCCAGGTCAACCCATTAAGCTTTGTACCTTATAACATAAGCCCTAGTCCATTTTCTAAATTTTAAAGTCCAATCCATTAAAGCTTAAAACCCTTTTATCAATATCCTGGCCCAAGTACCAAATCTGACCCAACTCAAAACCATAAGCCAAGTCAACCCCCCATCCCGGGTCAAGTCATGATACAATTAAACACGGGTTAAATACCCGGTCAAAATTACTGTACATCCCTTCCATTTTTCCCTCCCAGTCTCACTGTAAAATTGTGTACGGGTAAACCTTATTCACCCACACATACGCTCCTAAATCCTTCTAGAAGCACACACACAAAGCATGACCCTGCCATGTCAGAGGCCAGGATGGAAATCCGAGGCCAATCGTGTTCTATGGAGACGTCACATCAAATGGAGGGCTAAGATTGATATATTGAAGCGGTTTAGAAGATTGAAGGCCCAAGATTAAGAGATGAGAGCACACTCATTTTCTCCTCACACAACAAACACACCCAAGCCCCATGGCTTCTCTATAAATAGGCTAGAATTTTTCATTTGTAATCATCTAGAGTAGGAGTAGGGTGTAGCTTAATTTTAGTAGCTTTTTTAGAGCTTATTTGTAATCTTTCTTTTTAACAGTATTGTAAAGATTTTTATGTTATCAATAAAAGGTTTTTCTCGTGGTTTAAATCTGTTTTGAATTAATCTTTTCATTTATGCAAATTTTTGAATTATGGTTAAATAAGCTCAATAAGCTCTCTAATAAGCTGCATTGTTCCTATTTAAGCTCTTTAGCTCAAATAAGCTTACCTGAGCTTATTTGAATTTGGTTATTCAGTTACTAAAAGAAATTGGTGAAGGTGTTTGTTTTTGAGCTAATATGGATGATAAGCCAATCCGAGAAGGGCTTATGGGTTGTGTACAACTTATTTATAAGCTGAGCTTGTAGATTAAGCTCATTTGAGCACCTTTAATCCCTGTTTAGAGCAAGGGATCAAGTAAGTTCCATTTTGTCCCTTATAGCTTAATTTTTGTCAATTTAGCTTGTTATTGCTTATTATTCTGCTTAATTGCTTTTTACTGCTTATTTTAGCTTATAACTGTTTATCTATGCTTATTATGTCATTTATGTGCTTAATTGTCTTAGATATAGCTTAGTTTAGTTTTTCAATTCATAGCATACAAAATCTTTCTTTGTTTGGTTAAAATAGCTTATTAGGTTCAGCTTAGTTTTAAATATGGCTTTCTTGTGCTTAATTTCTATTGGAATATGCTTAATGATCTGTTTTGCCTAATGCTACATCTGTTGAGCTTATTTCACCTTTTTCATAGGTTAAATTCATTTTGAGATTTTAAAGAGTTTTTGCATAAGGTTCAAATTGGTCAAATGGATAAAATTGCCTTTGGGGCTTAAGTTCAGTTCTAATAGCTTTTATAAGTCTAATTATTCATTTATTTTTAAGTTTTTAAAGTAAAGTCAATTTAGGTTTAAGGAATTTACAGGTTGAATCTGTGGTAATTTCAATGAACTTAAGTTGTTTTAAGCTTGTTTTTGATAAAGTGCTCTTAGGTGTTGTTTTGTTGCTTGTACTTGATCTTAAATGAAGTAGAACTTAGCCAATTTAAGAGCGCAATTGTTTTAGAGATTTTGAGTTAAAACTGTCTTAGCTTCAAGTCTCTTTTCAAAGCTTTAAAAGCCCTTTTTCAATAGCTAATTTAGATAAGCTTAAGCTTGATTTAAGATTTAATATTAATAAAATAAGCTCTTTGTGCTTCAAACTTGATCTGTTTCAGCTTATTTTCATATTTAGTCATATCTAGCTAGCTTAAATCCTTGATATGAATTTGCTTACTTTTTCTTCAAAAACCAAAAAGCCAATAGTAGTTAGTAGTATCTGACTCTTTAATCTTTCTTTCTTAGCTTATTTCTTAAATACTTTTTGTGTAATTTTAGTTTTTTAAATGTTCTTAGGGTTCAGGTCTTTAGTTTTTTTTAAGTTTTAGCTTTTCATTCTAGCTTATTAAGTCCTAGGATCAAGCTTATAAATCTGTCATTTAACTCAAAAAGTCCAATAGTTGAGGCTAACTATGAATGTGAATATGAGCTTTTATCTGCTCGTCTTTGGTTTATTTAGGTCTTGTGCTTACTTCTGGTCTAGATTAGTTAAGCTAAAGCTTTGGTTCAGGTCTTTAAGCTTATTCAAGCATTACTTAAGAAGCTTAAAAGGCTTCAAACATATTAAGACTAATATAAGAGGAACTTAAATAAGAAGAAATTAAGAAAAATGCCTAAAAGAATAGCTAGGAACAGTGATAAAATGCAGATTACTTAAGTCTTCTGTAGAAGAAAAGCTAAAACTGCTAGGGACTCTTTAAGCTTGAATAAGTTTAAAGACTGACCAAAAAGCTTAAGCATTAACTAATTAGGTCCAGAATTAGCACAAGTCCTAAAAATAAACTCCAAAGGATGAGCTGATAAGCTTATTTCACATTCATAGTTTGCTCAACTATTGGACTTTTTGAGTTAAATGACAGATTTATAAGCTTGATCCTAGGACTTAATAAGCTATAATGAAAAGCTAAAACTTAAAAAAACTAAAGACCTGAACCCTAAGAAACATTTAAAACTAAATTACACAAAAAGAATTTAAGAAATAAGCTAAGAAAGAAAGATTAAAGAGTCAGATACTACTAACTACTATTGGCTTTTTGGTTTTTGAAGAAAAAGTAAGCAAATTCAGATCAGGATTTAAGCACATACACTAACACCTGGCCTCTAGCTCGGCTCTCTCTAGCTTCTCTCTCTCTACCCAACCCCTAGCTAGATATGGACTAAATATGATATTAAGCTGAAACAAATCAAGTTTGAAGCACAAAGAGCTTATTTTATTAATATTAAATCTTAAATCAAGCTTAAGCTTATCTAAATTAGCTATTGAAAAAGGGCTTTTAAAGCTTTGAAAAGAGACTTGAAGCTAAGACAGTTTTAACTCAAAATCTCTAAAACAACTTGCGCTCTTAAATTGGCTATGTATTACTTCATTTAAGATAGAAATACAAGCGAACAAAACAACACCTAGAGGACTTTCTCAAAATCTAGCTTAAACAAAACTTAATTTCAATTGATTTTACCACAGATTCAAACCTTAAATTTTCTTAAACACCTTAATTTGAACTTTTAGCTTTTAAAAACTTAAAATAACTAAATATTAGACTTATTAAAAGCTAGTTAGAACTGACTTAAGACCCAAAAGCAATTTTTATCCTATTTTGACCCAATTTGACCTTTATGCCAAACACTCCTTTAAAATCTCAAAATGCATTTTTACACTCTTATGAAAAGGTGAAATAAGCTCAAACAGATGTAGTATTAGGCAAATAAAGATCAATTAAGCAAATTCCAATAGAAATTAAGCACAATTAAGCATAGTAATAAGCTGAACCTAATAAGCTATTTTAACCAAACAAAGAAAGATTTGTATGCTATGAATTGAAAAACTAAACTAAGCTATATCTAAGACAATTATGCATAATGATCATAATTAGCTTAGAATAAAACATTATAAGTTAAAATTAGCTGTAAAAAGAAATTAGCTATTTAATAATAAGCAATAACAAGCTAATTGACATCAATATAGCTATAAGGACAAAATGGAACTTACTTGATCCTTGCTCTAAACAGGGATTAAAGGTGCTCAAATGAGCTTAATCTACAAGCTCAGCTTATAAATAAGTTATACACAACCCATAAGCCCTTCTCGGATTGGCTTATCATCCATATTAGCTCAAAAACAAACACCTTCACCAATTTCTTTTAGTAACTGAATAACCAAATTCCAATAAGCTCAGGTTCTTCTTATTTGTGCTAAAAGAGACTTAAATAGAAAATGCCGTTATTAGAGAGCTTATTGAGCTTATTTAACCATAATTCAAAAATTTTGCACAAATGAAAAGATTAATTCAAATAGATTTAATCTAAAGAAAACTTTTATTAATAATCATAAAATCGTTATAATACTGTAAAAAAGAAAGATTACAAATAAGCACTAAATAAGCTAATAAATTATGCTACTCCTACTCCTACTTCTAGATGATTACAATAATGAAGGATTCTAGCCCTATTTTATAGAGATGCCCTGGGGCTTGGGTGTGTCTTGTTGTGTGAGGAGAAAAATGAGTGTGTCTCTATCTCTTATCTTGGGCCTTCAATCTTCTAAAACCGCTTCAATTTATCAATCTTAGCCCTCCATTGATTTGTGACGTCTCCATAGCCAATGATTGGCCTCGGGATTCCCATCCTGGCTCTGACATGGCAGGGTCATGCTTTGTGTGTGTGCTTCTAGAAGGATTTAGGAGCGTATGTGTGGGTGCATAAGGTTTACCCGTACACAATTTTACAGTGAGATTGGGAGGGAAAAATGGAAGGGATGTACAGTGATTTTGACCGGGTATTTGACCCGTGTTTAATTGTATCATGACTTGACCGGGTATGGGGGGGGTGACTTGGCTTTTGGTTTGAGTTGGGGCCAGAGATTTGGGTACTTGGGCCAGATTTGATAAAAGGGTTTTAAGCTTTTAATAGGATTGGACTTTTAAAATTTAGAAAAATGGATAGGGCTATATGTTATAAGGTACAAAGCTTTAATGGGTTGACCTGCCCATATAATGGTAGGGTTGGACATTAAGAATGTATGTGCCTTCGGCTTTGGGTTTTTCGTGCTAAATCCAATCTCGTGCTCGATTTTGTTCGTTTTGCTTTGTTTTTGTCCTTTTGTACAATATCGATACCTGCAAGACACAAAACAACAAAACAAACGTAGTATACAGTGTATTTTTTATCATGTTTCTGGTCATTTTTGTTCTTGTTAGCTTGATTTAATTAGGTGTAAATAGGTATGTGGAAATAGCACATACTAGTTGTGTTCGGTTTTCTTCGCCTAAAGGGAATTTGTTGACATAGTGAAGAGAACTCTCGAGTTTGGTGCTCGGGGAGTGGAGTAGGGCGAAGAGGTGCTTCGTTACCGAACAACTATAAATCCTTGTGTTGTGGTTTGATTTTTCTAACTCTTATCTCGTGTTTTTCATATTATTTATTTACATATTTGTATTGTTCTATTGTGACAATATTGATGATCACATTAAGTCGAATATAAGTTTTTATAAACAAACTATACATTAATTTAAAAAGCGGTAAACTATTCAATCCCCCTTTTAGTTTTTCACAATTGGTATCAGAAGCCACGCCAAACAAGATTTTTAAAATAAATTGTATTTTAAAACTTGAATCGATCTATGAAATCAGAAAAAATATTTAAGAAAGTCAATCTATGCAAAGTCCACCAATATTTGAAAAGTGATGGTTTATTTATTGGAAAAATAGGATTCGAAACTTATGTGAATCAAAAGATCAGATCTTTTGCTTGTTATTACTATGGTGATTTTCCTCCTAGTTAAAAATAAATCCGGAAATAAAAAGGATAAAATTTGTACCATTTGAAAAACAAACCGATGATTTAAATGAGACTGATAAAAATAATGAATCTAATATGGCTTAATTTATAATGTTTACCACGTAAAGAATATGAAAGAATTTTTATGTATAAACTGCAAAAGGAAAAAAAAAAAAATTTTTTGGGAGATACTTTATTAATCACTCACCAAGGTAATAGTCAAGTCAAGATAACAAATAGGATCTTCTTGTTCAACAATATGAATATATTAACGATTCCAAAAGAGGAATCGATAGATAATGCTTTTGCTAGATTTAACACTATTATTACTAGTCTAAAAGCAACTTGATAAGGTTTTCTTCTTGCATGAAATTATGTTAGGAAATTTCTTAGGGCACTTCATCCTAAATGGCGTGCAAAGGTTACGACTATTGAAGAATCAAAGGATTTAACATCTCTATCACTTGATGAACTTATTGGAAACTTGAAAGTGTATGAAGTGATAATAAAGAAAGATTCCAAAATGGTCAAAGGCAAAAGAGAACAAAATAGATCTCTTGCCTTAAAGGCCAAAAAGGAATCTAGTGATGAAGATAGTTCGACCTCCGATAGTGAAGATGAAGAATACGCCATGGCCGTGAGAGACTTCAAGAAATTTTTCAAAAGACGAGGAAGATTCGTAAGACAACCACATGATGAAAGAAAGTCATCCCAAAGAAATAAAGATGACAAAAATTGCAAGAGTCAAAGGAAATGCTTTAAATGTGGAGTCCAAAATACTGTTATCGAAGAATGTCCAAAAACTATCAAAGAAACTCTATTCAATGGAGACTTCGTTGGAGGATCATGGAGTTTGGATAGCGGACGAAGAAGAGAAGAAAAGACTAAGGATGAAAAATGTATTATGGCTAAAGCATCCAATGAGGTATCTTCCGAAACGAATTCTTTAGTGACGACCTTCTCATCATTAGAAGAAAAAGACTTAGATAGTGAATATAATCGATTATGCAAAATAGGTCTAAAAGTCATGGCTAAAAATAAATCACTAAAGCTAATCAAAAATCAATTAGAAAATGAAGTACTAGAACTAAAAAATAAATTATCTAGAATAGAAAAGGGTAAGGAGGCAAATGAAGAATGTAAAATATGACAAGGACTTTGGATGAAAATTAAAAGGCTTAGGAAGAAAATTTCCAAGCTTAATCAATTTAATAATAGTAGTCACTCGCTTAAGAAAATATTAAATCTTCAAAAACCATCCAGAGATAAATCTGGTCTAGGATTTAATTTTACTAAAGGATTCATAAATAGTGAGGACTAAAAAGTATTTTGTAAAGTAAAAGAGGTTGAGTCTAAAGGAAAAATTATTAGATTAAACACAAGTCAAGATCCAAAATTTATGCTATAAACAATACTAAATTTCTCATTGCAAACGATGAATGAAGTACAATCATTTATAACCTTTTAAAACCGGAGTTGATTTACTAAACTAAAATTAGATCTAAAAACTCTTCCAAAAGAACTAATAACCCCTCAACCTAGTCTAAAACACCACAAACCTAGAGAGATAAAATGAAATTTACCTAATATAATCATTCATTATGTGGAATTTATTCACAACAACCAAACTTTCTTCAGTGGGGAGCTGACTCACAGATTCATAACCACATGCTCATACCCGACCGACAAACATAAAGACATCATGAAAGCTCAAGTACATGTTTCAAGACTTCCGCTACTCTAATACCGTACATCTTTCTTGAAGTGACGAAGTATTAAAGTCAAAGAAGTTCAAAGAAGTTTCCATCACTCTGATACCGAACATCTTTCTCGAAGTGACGAAGTGTTAAATTTAACGTATTTCAAGAAAGATGCAACATTAAAGCTTTTCAAGTCAAATCAAGAAAGGTATGAGCATGTCGGTCTAGAAGTTACAAGTTCACAAGATGGCAAAGTTAACAAGATAGCGAAACGAGATTATGCTTGGTCGATGATCTCAAGGTGTTCAAGATCACATTCAAGACAAGCTAAGGAACAAGCTCAAGACCTAAAGTCTATGATCACTACATCAAATCACAAGTTAATGATTGAAGTTAAACGAGCTCAAGACTAAAGATAAAGCATTGTATGATAGGTTTAAGTTTTTGTAAAATAGAGCGACCTCCCCTAGGGGGAGATTGTTAGGAATACGAAATTCCTAGGAAAGTGTCGGTCGCTTCCATAGATAACTGTCGTTAGCTCGTTAAGTAATTTTTGGAAACTTACATAGTTAGTTAGACCAAGGCCCATGGATTAGTCCATTAAGCCAAGGCCTATCCACCCTTGTAAGTATAAATACACCTCTTCATGCCTTGGAGAGGTGGTTGGTTGGTTGTATGTTTCATTTCACTTAATGCATTTCATGTTCTCTACTCTCTCACTAGAAAAATACATCATTCCTCCCACTTTATCTCTCTAGTTCTTGGTTCATAGATCAAAGATTACTTGTATTCTACAATTGATATCAAGAGCCATGGAGTGATTTGCTTAGTTTTTGTGTTTGATTTTTGGTTCATTTTTGCTTGTTATTCCGTACGTCCTTTTTTCTTTTGTTTTCAAAGCTTCTTTGTATACTAAAAGATCATTTACCTAGGTAAAGTTGATCTAGTATCTTTGGATATAGGTGTATTTGCTTTGGATCAAAGAAAATCTAATTTTTGTTTTCAAAAAACCTTATAAAGTACAAATCTTGATTTTGAAATTTTTGGCTTAAAAACCAAAAAATTGTCATTTTTAAGGTACCTACAGGTTTAAGAATACTAGTTGTATAAGAAATTTTGGGAAAAAACAATCAAAAAGGTGTCTTTTTGTGTTTTAAAAATTTTGAGTTTCGTACTTGTTTGACCCGAATTCGCAGTTTAAGTGTTACCCTAATTCGCAATTTTTGTTGTAGCCGAATTCGCAATACCCGAATTAGCAATTTCTGTTGTAGTCGAATTCGCAATATCCGAATTAGCAATTTATGTTGTAGCTGAATTCGCAATACCCGATTAGCATTTTTTGTTGTATAACGCAACCACTACACTGTAACCAATGCCAGATTAAGGGCAACGATTCGACAAGGCGCTAACTACCGCTCTTTGGCAACACGTGTTGCTGACAAGAGGATGCATGATGGCGTATGATGTTAAATCAGTGAAAAGGGTGTTAACCTTGGATCATGAAGTGACTACCTCTTAAAATTTTAAGGGCAACGAAAGGATGGTTGTCGAATTAGACGTATGGTTTGGAGAAAGAAATTGGAACTGTTGTTCAGTTATTAAGCAATGCTCTATGAAATACCAAATCAAGTTTTCCACTCTGTACTCTTTTCTTGGAAGTGCTCTAAGTGGTGGGACTCCTACGTTAGAGACTGTTGGTTGGTAATGATGTTGCGGTTTGCAATGACACTTGGGAGAAAAGACCCTTGAAAAAAGAAGTTGACTGACAAGTACTGCCCGAGGACCAAGATTAAGAAGCTCGAGGCTGAGTTGTGGAATTTGAAGGTGAAAGGTACCGACGTGATAGGTTACAACCAACATTTTCAGGAACTGGCAGTGCTGTATGTTAGAATGTTTCCTGAAGAGTCTGACAAGATTGAGAGATATGTCGGTGGTTTTCCCGACATGATCCACGGAAGTGTAGTGACATCAAAGCCTAAGACAATGCAAAAGGCAATTGAAATAGCAATTGAGTTAATGGATAAGAAAATTCGCACTTTGCTAAGCGTCAGACAAAGAACAAAATAAAGCACGATGATAACCAAGAACAACAATGATAAGAAAACAAGATGGCAAAACACGGCTGGGGCTTAAACTGGCCTGGGATCTGGTGAGAGTAAGCTATATGAGGGATCTAAAGCCCTATCATGCTAAATGCATTTATCCACCAAGATGGTCCATGGGACCTTTCCCAACAGTCCAATACACATAACTACGCACAGCGCACAACAGGTTGGGCCATTTGGCCGGCCGACGGTAGGAAAGTACTGCAAGATAATAATGTAGTACCAATTAGAGGGGCTACTATGGTAGGTCAGAAAACACTTACTTGCTCTGAATGTGGGAGCTCCCAATCAAGGATATTTCAAGAGGGATTGTCCAAAGCTGAAAAACAACAACCGTGGTAACCAAGGTGGAAATGGCAATGCTCTAGTGAAAGTGTATGCGGTAGGCCGTGTAGGGACAAACCCAGACTCCAACGTCGTGACGGGTACGTTCCTTCTAAACAACCACTATGCTTCTGTCTTATTTGATACTGGTGCCGATAGAAGCTTTGTGTCTACTGCATTTAGCTCCCAAATTGATATCACACCATCTACCTTAGATCATTATTATGATGTTGAACTAGCTGACGAAGGAATAATTAGGTTAAACACTATCATTCGGGGTTGTACACTAAATTTCCTAAATAACCCATTCAACATAGACTTAATGGCTGTAGAACTTAGTAGTCTCGACGTCATAATCGGTATGGATTGGTTAGCAAAGTACCAAGCTGTCATCGTTAGTGCCAAGAAAATCGTTTGTATTCCCAGGGGAAATGAAACGTTGATTGTTCACGGTGATGGAAGCGACCGAGGAAACGAGACTCATTTGAACATCATCTCGTGCACTAAAACGCAGAAGTACATGCTAAAAGGATGTCCTATCTTTTTGGCACATGTCACTACAAAGGAGACTGAAGACAAGTTGGAGAAGAAGCGACTTGAGGACGTACCGATCGTTCAAAATTTTCCTGAAGTATTTCCTGAAGACTTGTCGGGTCTCCCTCTGACCCGACAAGTGGAATTTCAAATCGATTTGATACCTGGTGCTGCACCCGTAGCACGGTCACCTTATCGATTGGCGCCTTCCGAAATGAAAGAGTTGTCAGAGCAACTGAAAGAACTTTCTGATAAGGGCTTCATAAGACCCAGTTCCTCACCCTTGGGAGATCGGTCTTGTTTGTCAAGACGAAGGACTGGATCGTTTCGAATGTGTATTCGGGGACTACCGTGTGATTAACAAGATGACGGTTTAAGAATCGTTATCACTCCTAAGGATCGACGATTTATTTGTTGATCATCACAGCTCACACTCGCGCACTCAGCCAGTGTTTATTCTAAGAGTAGACTTTGCGATAGGTTTATCACCAGCTTCCGGTACCGTAAAGAGATTTTATGAAGAGCATTCAGAACTCGATATAGGTCTTATGAGTTCCAAGTTATGCCATTTGGCTTGACGAACGCACCAAGGGTTATTTATGGATCCTCCATGAACGCGGAGTGCTGGATTGTTTTGGATAAATTTTCTGATTGTGTTTATTGACGTATCCTTATCTACTCCTAAGACACAGAAGGAACTCGAATTACATCTTAAGGCAATTCTGGAATTGCTTAAGAATGAGGAATTGTATACGATAAATTATCTAAATCGTAGATTTTGGCTACCAAGGTACAATTTATCGGACACGGTGTTTGATAGTCAAGGCGTTATGTGATCCGCCTGATCGATTCCATAAAAGATTGGGCATCGCCTAAAACGCAACGGAGTAGATAGGATTAGCCATTTTTTAGGTCTTGCTGGGTATTATCGAAGATTCATTAAAGGATTTTTGAAGATCACCAAGCCAATGACCAACCTTACTTAGAAGAAGGTCAAGTTCATTTGGGGCGACAAACAAGAAGCAGCGTTTCAACTGTTAAAGCAGAAGTTGTATAGTGCACCAATTCTGGCTTTATTTGAAGGAAACAAAAATTTTATCGCATACTGCGATGCTTCAATCAAAGGTTTGGGCGCTGTGTTGATGTAAAAAGAGAAGGTGATTGCTTATGCATCACGCCAATTGAAAATTCATGAGAAGAACTATATGACTCATGATTTGGAACTTAGAGCAGTAGTGTTCGCTCTCAAGATTTGGAGGCACTATCTGTATGGGACCAAGTGTACGGTGTTCACTGATCATAAAAGTTTACAACACATTCTTAATCAGAAAGAGTTGAACACGAGGCAACGTCGTTGGTTAGAGTTGCTTAGTGATTACGATTGTGAGATTCGTTATCACCCAGGAAAGGCAAACGTTGTTGCTGATGCTTTGAGCAGGAAAGAGCGAATAACGCCATTAAGAGTTCGAGCCTTAGTCATGACTATTAGTTTGGACCTTCCTAAGCGAATCTTGAATGCTCAGACTGAAGCACGGAAACCAGAGAACATCAAGAACGAAGATGTTTGAGGTATGTTGATTGAAAATTCAAAAGATCCAGAGAAACTTAGAATGAAAAAGTTGGAACCCTGCGCGGATGGAACTATATGCTTAAATGGCAGGAGTTGATTACCATGTTTTGGCGATTTGAGGACTGTGATCATGCACGAGTCCCACAAGTCAAAATACTCTATCCATCCGGGTTCTGACAAGATGTATCAAGACATGAAGAAGCTATATTGGTGGCCCAATATGAAGGCCGACATCACCACCTATGTTAGCAAATGTTTGACTTGTGCTAAGGTCAAGGCTGAACAACAAAGGCCATCGAGTTTGTTGGTGCAACCCGAAATACCTCAATGGAAGTGGGATAATATCATGATGGATTTTGTCACGAAGCTTCCTAAGTCGTCACAAGGTTATAACACCATTTGGGTGATTGTTGACCGACTCACTAAATCCGCAATTTTCGTACCAATATGGAAAACTGATCCCATGGAAAAATTGGGAAGAATGTACCTGAAAGAGGTGGTCACGAGGCATGGGATACATGTCTCAATCATTTGTGATCGCGACCTAAGGTTCGCATTAAATTTCTAGAGTTCACTTCATCCGCAAACTAACGGGCAAAGCGAGAGGACTATTCAAACTCTTGAGGATATGTTACGTGCTTATGTGATCGACTTTAGAAAGGGTTGGGTTAACCATTTGCCATTAGTTGAGTTTTCATATAACAATAGCTATCACGCTAGCATTAAGGCTACACCGTTTGAAGCGCTTTACGGTCAAAAGTGTCGTTCACCTGTTTGTTAGGCCGAGGTTGGAGAAGTTTAACTCAGTGGTCTAGAAATAGTTCAAGAGACGACTAAGAAAATCATTCAGATCAAGCAAAGAATTCAAGATGCTTGTGATCGACAAAAGAGTTATGCCGATTTAAAGCGTAAGCCTATGGAATTTTAAGTTGGAGATAGAGTTATGTTCAAGGTTTCACCTTGGAAAGGAGTAGTACATTTTGGCAAATGGTGGAAGCTATACCCCAGATATGTTGGACCTTTCAAAGTGTTAGAAAAGGTTGGATCCGTTGCTTACAAGCTTGAGCTTCCTCAAGAGCTGAGCAGGGTTCACAATACGTTTCATGTATCCAACTCGAAGAAGTGTTATGCCGACGAACTAGTAGCCGTTCCAATGGATAGACTTCACTTTGATAACAAGCTTCAATTTGTTGAGGAACCAGTAGAGATCATAGATCCAGAAGTCAAACGGTTGAAACAAAGCCGTATCCTAATTGTCAAGGTTTAATGGAACTCCAGGAGAGGTCCTGAGTTCACATGGGAACGAGAAGATCAATTCCGAAAAAAATATCCACACCTCTTCACAAAGATTGCACCGTTGTCAAGTGTCACTTCTTAAGCCTTAAGGACAAGGCTCATTTAACGGGGGAAGACTATAAGACCCCATGTTTTAGGGTCATTGTACGTCGTCAATAAATTCACTATTTATTTTTAGTATTGTACGCGTTTGCTTTTAAATTGAAATCGTTAAGTTAAATCGTGTAAGACTTAAAAAATTTTTTATCGTTCATGTAAACGGCATCAAACAATTAAATGTTTACATCAAGCAAGTGATAAGAAATTATTTTGAGGATAATTATTAACTTTGTTTATTTTATTTTTATTGGTTACGTAAAGTGTTTATGTTTGGCGATAAAATACATTTAGGCATTCACAGAACTACCAAAACTTTTCTACACTTCAAAAAATATCCACAATTGTACCCAATACTCAAAAATTTATAAAATATCATCACATATATACATATATGGCCGGATAGGGATGAGAAAACACAAAGATATTATCTAGTTCAATCTATCTCCTAGAATTCATGGGATGATACTCATTTTAGGGAACCAAGGACTCATTTTCTTACTAGCCCTAATAGTAATTGACCATGACTTCCCTAGAAATCCTCCTTTTGTTTTTGACTAGTTAATGGAAGTATATAATGCCTTAGCTAGTGAGATAAATATACACACTTCACTTTTACACTAGAAAAACTTCACCATTCTCTCATTTTCCTTTTTATAGCCTACGGCTCAAAACTACCACCCTAAACCATCTATAACAATTTTATTTATCACATTTCCAAGTGTTCCTACATCATATCTAAGATATCCTAAGGTGTTTAGAAGGTTTGGTTTAAGGTTTATAAGTGTTAAAGCAAGAAGGTTCAAGATTAGGGCTTTGCTTGGATTTAGGGTTTTCAAGTGTTGAAAGCTTAGGTTTGTTAGCTAAACAAGGGTTTAGATCATATTGTTCATCACCATACATCATACTAAGGTTACCTAAAAACCTTAATCTCTTTACATTCATGATTTTATGTGTATATAATGGCTATGTAGTTAATCACCATCTAGGAAACTTATTTACATGAAAAATGGAATTTTTACTTATGATCATGGTATGATATACTTTGTCATGTGCTATATTGTTGGTAGGAACATGTGAGAATGGAAGTATGTACATTATATAAGTGTGGTTTATGTATAAAAGCTTATATAAACTAGTTACCTAAAAAGTGTATTTATAAAAGTTCATGAACAAATAGGTGTGTAGACTTATGGATCTTGTGATTCTTGGACAATATTTGGACAAATGATGGACTAAGGACCCTAAGTATGTAAGACATGTGATATTAAGTGTTGTAATGGACTTGTAACAAAGTGGCTAAACTAAAAAGGTATAAAATCAAGTTTTAAACATATTTTTACAAAATGACCAAAACCTTCTGATTAAATTCGAAATATAAAGTATTTATTTTATATTTTTATAAAATACTACATCTCATGAGGATTCCAAAAATATAAGAAACTCGAAAAACCGATTTATAATGAAGGGGATACGTAATTTACAAGTTATACGATAATAAACGCGTTTATAAAAGAAATTGTATAAAAACTTATTACAAACAACTTCTGATATAAATGAATGATTATTTTTCTCAGATAGTACATATTTTTAGGATTCCAAAATAATAAGAATCATAATTTTTGGATTAATAACGAAGGAGTTATGGATTTTTCACGTTTACGACAATAAATACTTTTATAAAACTAATTTTATAAAAGTTACTGTTCACATCAGGCATTTTTATTTTGAAAACATCATTAGTTACATAAAACTTTAAATTACGAAGACTTGCTCGAAGAAACACTAAAATCGAAGATAAAACGAATAAGATACGACATTTACGAGTTTACGACGATTAATTTTATAAAAGTATATGAACAGTAAAAACTACTGTTCACCAGAGGACTTAAAATATGAAAATATAATATTTTGATAACTCGTCTTAATACGAAAGCATGGACATAAGAAACGTAATAAACGGACTTAAAACGTTAAAGTAACGACGTTTTCACTAAAGAGATATTTATAAACGTTTTTACTTTATAAATTTGATTTCACAAATACAATTAGATGGTGATGTAGCTATATAGAATTATTTATGGTATTAGTTAATCAAAGTGCTTAGTACTTATACGACCTATATTTAATTAGGTTGCATTCGGTCATTATTATGACGCATTTTCTGTTATACTTGGATTATTCATTCACTTGAGGTGAGTTCATAGCCCCACGTTTTACATTTATAATGATTTACAAGTTTTGGGGTGAGAAACGTATGCATGTTTTACAATTGGACGTAAGTGGACATTTTACATTACGATTACGTGTTTGCCTAAGTAGCGAAACCCTCTGAGCCTATTATCATGAACTGTCAATTACTGTTGTGAGCGCAAATGTTATAAATAGATCTATTTGGGATTGACATCCCCGTTTGGGTGAGTCATGCTCACTGTGCCAGTTTGCCAGACAACGAACGTATACCATGTCGGATTTGGGATGTTGCGGGTTAGAACATTATCACGGGCAATGTTGGCAATTTATATTGTAATTCATACATGTTGATTGGCCCCTCTGACTTGCCGGGTCTCCCTCCGACTCGACAAGTGGAATTCCAAATCGATTTGATACCTCATGCTGCACCTGTAACACGGGCACCTTATCGATTGGCCCCGTCCGAAATGAAAGAATTGTCAGACCAACTGAAGGAACTATCTGACAAAGGCTTCATAAGATCCAGTTCCTCACTTTGGGGAGCTCCGGTCTTGTTTGTCAAGAAGAAGGATGGATCGTTTCGAATGTGCATCGACTACCAAGAACTGAACAAGCTGGCGGTAAAGAATCATTATCCTCTCCCACGGATCGATGATTTATTTGATCAACTACAAGGATCCAGTGTTTATTCTAAGATAGAATTGCGATCAGGTTATCACCAGCTTCGGGTACGTGAAGAAGATATTCTGAAGACGGCATTCAGAACTTGATATGGTCATTATGAGTTCCGAGTTATGCCATTTGGCTTGACGAACGCACCAACGGTATTAATGGATCTCATGAACCGCGCGTGCAAGCTATTTTTGGATAAATTTGTGATCGTCTTTATCGACGATATTCTCATCTACTCCAAGAACAAGAAGGAACACGAAGAACATCTTAAGGAAATTCTAGAATTTCTTAAGAAAGAGGAGTTGTAAGATAAATTCTATAAATGCGAATTTTGGCTTCCCAAGATACAATTTCTCGGCCACGTGATTGATAGTCAAGGCATTCACGTGGATCCCACCAAGATTGAATCCATAAAATATTGGGCATCTCCTAAAACGCCAACAGAGATTCGACAATTTTTAGGTCTTGCTGGGTATTACTGAAGATTTATCGAAGGATTTTTGAAGATCGTCAAGCCAATGACCAAGCTTACTCAGAAGAAGGTCAAGTTTGTTTGGGGTGACAAACAAGAAGTAGCATTTTAACTGTTGAAGCAGAAGTTGTGTAGTGCACCAATTTTGGCTTTACCTGAAGGAAGCAAAGATTTATCGCATACTGCGATGCTTCAATCAAAGGTTTGGGCGCTGTGTTGATGCAAAGAGAGAAGGTGATTGCTTATGCATCACGCCAATTGAAAATTCATGAGAAGAACTATACGACTCATGATTTGGAACTTGGGGCAGTAGTGTTCGCTCTCAAGATTTGGAGGCACTATTTGTATGGGACCAAGGGCACGGTGTTCACTGATCATAAGAGTTTACAACACATTCTTAATCAGAAAGAGTTAAACATGAGGCAACGTCATTGGTTAGAGTTGCTCAGTGATTATGATTGTGAGATTCGTTATCACCCGGGAAAGGCAAATGTTGTTGCTGATGCTTTGAGCAGGAAAGAGCGAATAAAGCCATTAAGAGTTCGAGCCTTAGTCATGACTATTGGTTTGAATCCCTAAGCAAATCTTGAATGCTCAGACTGAAGCATGGAAACCAGAGAAAATCAAGAATGAAGATGTTGGAGGTATGTTGATTGAAAATTCTAAGGATCCAGAGAAACTTAGAACAAAAAAGTTGGAACCTCGTGCGGATGGAACTCTATGCTTAAATGGCAGAAGTTGGTTACCATGTTATGGCGACTTGAGGACTGTGATTATGCACGAGTCCCACAAGTCAAAATACTCTATCCATCGGGGTTCTGACAAGATGTATCAGGACATGAAGAAGCTTTATTGGAGGCCCAATATGAAAGCCGACATCGCCACCTATGTTAGTAAATGTCTGACGTGTGCCAAGGTCAAGGAAGAACATCAAAGGCCATCAGGATTGTTGGTACAACCCGATATACCTCAATGGAAGTGGGATAACATCACTATGGATTTTGTCACGAAGCTTCCTAAGTCGTTACAAGGCTACAACACCATTTGGGTGATTGTTGACCGACTCACTAAGTCCGTAATCTTTGTACCCATGAGGGAAACTGATCACCTAGAGAAACTGGCAAGAATGTACCTAAAGGAAGTGGTCACGAGGCATGGAATCCGTATCTTAATCATTTGTGATCTCGACCCGAGGTTCGCATCGAATTTCTGGAGGTCACTTCAGAAGGCTTTGGGTACTAACTTGGATATGAGTACTGCGTACTATCCACGAACTAACGGGCAAAGTGAGAGGACTATCCAAACTCTCGAGAATATGCTGCGTGCTTGTGCGATCGACTTCGGAAAGGGTTGGGTTAACCATTTTCCGTTGGTCGAGTTCTCATATAACAATAGCTATCACGCTAGCATCAAGGCTGCATCATTTGAAGCACTTTACGGTCGAAAGTGTCGTTCACCTGTGTGTTGGGCCGAGGCTGGACAAGTGCAACTCACTAGTCCGGAATTAGTTCAAGAAACAACAGAGAAGATCATCCAGATCAAACAAAGGATGCAAGTTGCCCATGATAGACAAAAGAGTTACGACGATTTAAAGCATAAGCCGATGGAATTTCAAGTTGGAGATAAGGTTATGCTTAAGGTTTCACCTTGGAAAGGGGTCGTACGTTTTGGCAAACGGGGGAAGCTAATCCCCAGATATGTTGGCCTTTCAAGGTGTTAGAAAGGGTTAGAGATGTTGCTTACAAGCTTGAGCTTCCTAAAGAGCTGAGCAGGGTTCACAATACATTTTATGTATCCAACTTGAAAAAGTGCCATGCCGACGAACCATTAGCCGTTCCGTTAGATGGACTTCGCTTTGATGACAAGCTTCATTATGTCGAGGAGCCGGTAGAAATCATGGACCGTGAAGTTAAACGGTTAAAGCGAAGCCGCATTCTAATAATCAAGGTTTGATGGAACTCCAGGAGAGGTCCTGAGTTCACATGGGAACGTGAAGACCAATTCTAGAAGAAATATCCACACCTCTTCACAAAGACCGCATCGTCGTCAAGTGCCACGTCTTAAGCCTTGAGGATAAGGCTCACTTAATGGGGGAAGACTATAATACCCTGTGTTTTAGGGTCATCGTATGTCGTCAATAAATTCACTATTTATTTTTAGTATTGTACGCGGTTGCTTTTAAATTGAAGACGTTAAGTTAAATCGCGTAAGCTATAAATTATCGTTCAATGTAAACGGGCATCAAACAATTAAATGTTTACATCAAGCAAGTGTTAAGTAATTATTTTGTGGATAATTATTAACTTTGTTCATTTTATTTTTCTTGGATGCTTAAAGTGTGTACGTTTCACGATAAAATACGTTTAGGCATTCTCGGAACCACCAAAACTTTTCTACGCTTCAACAAATACCCACAATTGTACCCAATACCCAAAATTTACTAAATAACATCACATATATGCTTATATGGCCGGATATAGACATGGAAATGCAAAGAAATATCTTACAAAACATCCTTCCTTGATTTCATGGGATGTTCTCATGTTTTAGGAACCAAGGCTCATTTTTTCTTACTAACTCAAATAGTAACTTGACCAAAGACTTTCCTAGAAATCCTATAAGTGTTCCAAGACTTCTATGACTACTTTGACTAGTTTTCCTAGTATATATAAGACTTATGCTAGTGTAAGTAACACATACACTTCACTTTTACAAGAAAAACTTTACATATCCTCTCCCTTTTGCCCTTTAACCCACGGCTCAACCACAAATACCATACACAATTCACACAATTTATTTTACCACATATACAAGTAATCTGGGTTCATATTTAAGGCATTCTAAAGGGTATTGGAAGCTTTGTTGGTTGATTAAAAGGGGTTATACAAAGGAAAAGCAAGATTAGGGTTTCATTTGGTTTTAGGGTTTTCAAGTGTTGTAAACTAGGGTTTAGTTTCTAAACAAGGGTTTAGATCACATTGTTCATCATCCTACTTCATATTAAGGTTACCTAAAACTCTCAATCTCTTCATTTTTATGATTTTATACATATATAATGTTTGTGTAGTTAATCACCATCTAAGAACTTGTTTACATGTAAAAATGGATTTTTACACTTGTTTATGATTTGGTAAACTTTTATATATGTCATATGAATGTTGGTATCATGTTATAATATGAATATAAGTATTGTATATATGTGGATTATGTATAAAAAATATATATAATCAAGTTAACTAAAAAGTGTACTTATGAAAGTTCATGAAAATATAAGTATGTACACATTTGGATCTTGTGATTTTTGGATAATATATGGACAAATAATGTACTAGAGACTCTAAGGATGTAATCCATATGATAATGAGTGTTGTAATGGACTTGTAACAAGGTGATTAAGCTTAAAAGCTATAAAATCAAGTTTAAACATGTTTTTATCAAAAACTTCCAAACTTTCTATTTTAATTCAAAAACAAATGTATTTATTTTATTTTTTTATAAAATACTACATCTCATAAGGATTCCGGATATGTAAGGAACTCGAAGAACGGATTAATAACGAAGAAGATAAGTAGTTTACAAGTTATACGTTAATAAACGGGTTTATAAAATACATTTTATAAAAACAAGTTACACAATACTTCTTATATATAAAGTGGGTTATTTTTATCAGATAGTACACATTTTTAAGATTCCAAAACATTAAGAATCATAATTTTTCAATCAATAACGAAGGAGTTATGAATTTCGCGAGTTTACGATAATAAATACTTTTATAAAAATAATTTTATAAAAGTTACTGTTCATCTCAGACATTAATATTTTGAAAACATCATTAATATGATAAAACTTTTAATAACGAAGACGTACTCGAAAGAATCACTAAAAACAGAGTTATAACGAATAAAATACGACATTTACGGGTTTTACGATAACCAAATCTATAAAAATAAATTTATAAACTGTCATGAACAATAAAAATCACTGTTCACCAGAGTACTAAAAAAATGAAAATGTAATATTTTGATATCTCGTGTTAATACGAAAGCGTGGACATAAGAAACGTAAGAAACGGGCTTAAAACGATAAAGTTAAGTCGTTTTTACTAATGATATTTGTTATAATACATTTGTAAACTTTATACTACGATTTCACAAAAGCAATTAGTGGGGATGTAGTATATAGAATTGTATATGATCGTAGTTATGCAAAGTGCTTAGTAATTATTCGACCTATAATTAATAGGTTGCATTCCCGGCGTTTATCTGACGCCATTTTCTGTGAAATACTTGATATTAATTTACTCAAGTTGAGTATTAGCCCCACGTTTTACATTTTAATGATTTATTTACCTAGATTTGGGGTTCGAGGATTGAGAAATTGGAGGATAATTATACTTGTTTTACATTTGGACGCAAGTAGAACATTTCACATTTACGATTACGTGTTTGTCTAAGTAGCGGATAACCCTCTGAGCCTATTCTTTATGGAACTGGTAAATTACTGTTATCGTCGTGAGCGCGGATTGTTATAAATAGATCTATTTTAGGGATCTGTCTTCCCAGTTCAGGTGAGTCATGCTCCACTGTGCGGTCGGGTTGCCAAAAAAAAAAAAAAACGAACGTTTATACCATGTCGGACATAAGGAGGTTAGCTGGGTATAGAACATCATCACGGGCAATGTTGGAATATATATTGCAATTCGTACGTGATAATTAATTAGGTTGCATTCGGCGTTTATCTGACGCATTTTCTGTGAAATACTTGATATTCATTTACTTAAGAAGATCTTATGGTCCTACATTATACATTTTATAAACCTATGAATTCACTCAACAATATGTTGAAGTTTTAAGCAATGTTTTTCAGGGGATCAGTAAGGCACGAGGTGCAAGGGATACATTGGTGGTTTTGATTTGGATGTCATGCATTAAAGATTTTGTCGCATTACATTTTGTATATCTGTTATGGGCTAGAAATCTTTGTATTTTGAACAAGTGAACAAGTGAAGCTTCGGGCTTTTGTAAAAAACAATTTGTTAAATCCATGTATCAGTTTTAAATGGCTTTTAATGGTCGTTCTTATATATATCTTATGTTATTGATCTATGAAGTACCACCCCCAACCCATATTCAGCAGCGACCCAATTTAGAGGTGTTACAGATCTAATGATTTTCATATAGGGTTTGACTTTTAAAAGTCAACTAATGTTGTTCGGTGTTGTAACGTGTTAGTGATATGTTACTTATGCTTAGGAATGTATTGTATGCCACAAATGCATGCCCCGTAGTGCTTGAAACGATAATCGAATGTGTTTGTTCCTATGTTGATGGTAGAGGTTTGCTATATGTTCTAGATAGCGGTTTGGTAAATATTCTCGATAGCGGTTTGATGTAATTGTGCTAGATAGCGGTTTGTTTAGTTAGATTGATAGAGGTTTGCTGTATTTTCCTAATAGCGGTTTGATTGTATTGATTATCTTACCATGAGCAAGCAAACCGCTACGAGGTAGCGGTTTGATGAAGATTATTTTATTATTAAAATAATCCAAACCGCTATTTTGAATTTTTCTTAAATGGTAGCGGTTTGATTTAATCAAATAAAATATTGATAGCGGTTTGGTCATAGCGGTTTGATTAAAATAAATATAAATCCCTAGCGATTTGGTCATTTCGGTTTGATTAAAATGAATATCAAATCCCTAGCTGTTTGGTTTGATTAAAATGAATATAAAATCCCTAGCTGTTTGGTCATAGCGGTTTGATTAAAATGAATATTAATCCGTAGCTGTTTGGTCATAGCGGTTTGATCATTCCTGTACATAGCGGTTTGATCATTCCTCTACATAGCAGTTTGATCATTACTCTTCATAGCGACTTGATTATCTCACCTCGCAGCGGTTTGGTGTCAAGTAGGTAGCGGTTTGGGCTAGAATTTCAAAGTTTTGGCCCATTAGTCCCAATACCCTTTCAAGGCCCAATCTAAAGGCACAATTACCTAGTTAACTCCCATCCGGGACTTGTTAACTTGTATGCGTTCATCGAATATCTTTGACCAACGTTGACTTAATCTCACCGTAATTAATCAAAGTATGTCAATCATCATGACTAATGTTCTTATCTAACGTCAACTATGTGTTATGTCTGCCTATCTTTGTTGATATCTTTATGCAGACAACATGGCTAATGAGAATGTTCCCGCTCCTGCTCCCACAAGATTTGATTATTAGATACTTCCATTTGCTGCATGGGTGCCTATTGGAAAGATCAACTTTTCTTGGATCTTTAAAAGAAGCAAAAGAACCCAATCTTTCAGATCTCTGTGGATATTCTTCAAAACACAAACTTCTTCAGAGCATTCATTGCTTCAGCTTCTATTCCAGCTATCTATATTCAACAGTTTTGGAATACACTTGCATATGAGGCAAAGACTAGAGCTTATAGTTTTCAGTTGGATGAAACCCGATACGTATTAGACACTAATCTTCTGAGAGAAGCTTTAGAGATAACACCCATTGATCAAGCTTATCAGTTTGTGTCACCTATATCGGATGATGCAATCATGGACTTTATGAATGAGCTGGGGTATACAGAGGAAATTCACTTTGTGTTAAGAATGGATATGAATAACCTGTATCAGCTCGGGAGAGCAATATTATCAATGATCAACCAATGTCTCACAAGAAAGACTTCTGGGTTTGACAGGCCCAGATACCCAGTACTTCAGATGCTTTGGGATATAATTACAAGTACAAATGTTGACTATGCTAAACTCATGTGGGAAGAATTTGTACAAGCTATGCATACTTTTCTCGTGGATAAGGCCAATCTGAACATTGCTCCTCAAAAGGGGAAGAAGACTAAACCTCATGTTATTCCTTACTGTCGGTTTACAAAGTTAATCATCTGTCATTTGGGAAGAACTCATAACATTCTCCAAAGATCAGCATCTCCGTTTCATCGTGCTGAAGAAGATCTCAAACTTGGTAATCTCAAATTCATTCCCAAAGGTGAAGACGATGAAGTCTTTAGAATTCCAATTCCTAACGAGCTGATCACGAACAATATCAAGAACGCACCTTACTACAATGCTTACTTGGAAATGGTTGCAAGCATGATCAAAAAATTGCAGCATAAAAGGAGGAAAGAAGAAACCTGCAACTGCTAAGCAACTCAAGCCAAAGCCTGTTAAAGAGAAGTCAAGCAAACCAACACCTGCACCAAAACCTAAGGAAACACAGGTAAAACCAGCAAAGGCTTCTCCTGCGAAGCATTCAAAATGGGTAAAGTGCAGAAAATTTGCAAAGGAAAGAGTTCTCTCCAACTCATTGATGTAGATGAACCAACTCAACCTGAACCTAAACCTGAAACCAAACATCAAGGTGAAGGGGATGAATATGATGTCGAGCAAGCTATACAGATGAGTTTGGAATCATTTCAAGCACAAATTCAAGCACATGTTGGCGGTGTGGCTATTCGAGAACCTGTAGCAGTGGCCACCTGACCACTCCCTATGGTTGAAGGCAAGGGAAAAGCAATAGCAACTGAAGAACAAGCTGCACAATCACTGTTGGCTTTACACACGCCAAAAAAGAGAAGCACCACAAACCAATTTATATTCTAGAGGCAGACTCCAGCTACTGAAGAGGCATCAATTGGACGCTTTGCACCACCACAGGATGACGCATCCGCAAATATAGTTCGTAAGTCTTCGTCTCCTGCAGATGCTGAAACAGGTGCTGATATAGATAAGACAAACAGTGGACGTGATACTAAGATACTGCAGATTGGTGAAGAACAAGGAGAAGATGTAGATAACCAAGTGAATTTAGAGGAAAAGACTGCTGAACTTGATCAAGGCTAGGCTGGATCAGACCCTGGTAAAACTCTCGAGTCTCGACCTCTACCAAAGCAGGTATTCATGGATGAAGACCAGGCTAGACCAGACCCTAGAGAAAGCCATGTAGCTCTTGCTGAACTAAACCCTGAGCCCACGCACGATGATTTCATGGATAATGTATACCCCAACATTCATGAAAGCTTGAAATTTCCAGCTGATGAACATGTCATCTTAGAGGATCCACTAAGTTCATCCGGGACTCTCTTTTCAATGAAGAATCTGGATGATGCATATACTATTGGGGATCAGTTATTAAATGATAAATCCACTGAAGATGAATCGAGAAAACTCAATGTGGAAGCAGAAGTGCTCTCTATGGTCACTGTTCCATTTTATCAAGCATCTTCCTCAGTTCCTCCACTATCCACACTTGTTATTGATCTCTCACCTCCTAAACCTGTACCCTCTACTACTCAAGCACCAATTGTTACAGCTACAATAACGACTACAACACCAACCCTTCCACTTTCACCTCATCCACAACAATAAAGCATAACAGATTCAGAGTTAGCTACGCGTGTCACAACACTTGAACATACATTCTCTGTTTTTAAGCAAAAGAGCAAGACTCTTGATAACACGACTTAGAATTTTAGATCTTGGGTTTTTACTTTGTAGCTTTGGGATCTGCCTCACAAGATCATTCAAACAGTCAATGAAGTTATAAAGGAGGTTGTACACGTAGCTCTTCAAGCTTTACTCAGAGATCACTTCAGAGAACTACCTGAAGCTGATATGAAAGAAATTCTTCACCAACGGATGTTTGAGAGTGGTACATACAGATCACTTCCTAAACATGTTGCTCTCTATGAAGCTCTTGAGGCCTCTATGGAACGGGCGAACATGGACGAATTCTTTGCTGAAAAGGACAAGTCTCTCAAGAGACGACGTGAAGATCAAGACCCTCCTCCTCTTCCACCAGATTCAGATATGAGCAAGAAGAAAAGACATGATTCTGATGCTTCAGGTTCAACACAGTCTCTAGCTCCTCAATCCTCAGCCTGGAAAACTTCTAATACTAGAGAAGCTCCTTCCAACTCATCCAAGCAGAAGTCTGCTCATCACTCTGAACAACTAGTTGATGACATGCCTATACCAGATGATGTGAATATCTCAGATTTAGAGGACACCGATACTGCACATCTTCCCAAGATAGAGTTCAGTCCAGACTGGTTGAAGCCTGCTGCAGAGGAAGACAGACCAGCAACTCCAGAACCAGACTGGGTTATTCCTCCGAATGATTTACTAGAAACTGAGAAAAATTAGGCCAACGCACTTGCCAGCTCGTATCAAGATCCAGATGAATACAAGCTACTAAGGCAGATTGGCGATATGAGTTCATTCATCAACTGGTACTACAAACAGATTGGAAAGAAGAAACTAAGCAAAGCAGACTTAGAAGGCCCAACTTTCAAGGTAGTCTGACCATTTCATGACAACAACATTTCTATTCAGTTTCAGATGGAAGAGTGTCACTTGTTGCTTACCGATCAAGTTGATTTGGTTAATCCTGAAGGTTATCGAGTTGTGCCTGACGTGCGCAAACCATTGCCTCTCAGAGGTCCACCAGGCTAGGTAACAATTCAATCCCAATTCTTCTTCAATAAGGATCTGGAATACCTTCTGTCAGGCAGCAAAGAAATAAGAAGTGCTCTGTCCATATCCAAGCCGAAGGCAGCCAACTATCCAGATTTTAGGCTTGAAGAACTAGTACCGTCATTATGGATTAAGAGTGAACGTAAGTATAATATTAGTGCTGCTTACGGTATCTCCTACTGGTGGTTTAAGCGCAAAGAATTATACATCACAAGACACAGTGCCCCGTCTGATCGCAACACAGTTAGATCTCACATGCGGATTCTCAGTGTAGTCAGTCTCAAGACTTATGAAAGATACAGGTATACCTTCTTAAAAGAGATTGTTCTTCATAGAGCTGACTACAAGGAATACAAGATCTCGAAGGCTGACTTCAAAAATATGCATCCGAATGATTTTGAAGATCTGTACCTGCTTCATCTTCAAGGTCAGGTCAATCATTTATCTGGTGCCGACAAAGTTCATCCCTTCAACGCAGTTAACCTGTGGATAACGAACATTGTCATTAGAAAACGTGTGGAAGATCAGCAGCTCGAGATTAAAAGTTATCAAACAAAACTCAATCTCACTTAACCAGATTAGGATGCATCTGACTTTTTGTTCAAAGAAGATTACACCATAGTCAGCAAGCCGAGGGCGGTAATCTACAAAGACAAAAATGATCAAAAGGAGATGATGCGAGAGACTGAGGTGCATAAGTTCAGTGATGGCACGTTGAATAAGATTCTGGGTAAGCTGGATCACATGGTTAAAGACTTTAAGCTGTTTAAGTTTAATCCGAGCATGGAAACAAGAATTTAGTCTGAGGTCGATAGAAGGAGGAGTAAGGAGTTTATGGAGGTGATCAAGAGAAGACTCAAGATTAGGATAATATGCAGGAGTCTTGAAAGCTTTGTTGGTGGAAGACTAAGAGATGTTGACTACAGACTTATTTAGAGAACTGAATGATTTCATCATTCTGATACTTAAGTCAATATCATCTTATTTTTGTATAATATATCTTGTACATTATTATAAGTATGTAGTGTATCTTTAGGTGTTCAGTGACAAGTATAAAGTTTTTCCAGAGTTTTTTCGTTAAACTCAAAATCTTTTAAATTTTTTATTCTCGTCACTCACACCTACCCACATAGATTCAGGGGAGCATTAATATGTTCCCCATTCAACTTGTGAATAATCAGCGCATTTTTCTCCCATTTTTCTAACATATTTGAATCAATTGATATCTAAAATATCAAAGGGTTTAAAATTTTTGATAAGGAGAGAAAATGTGATTTAAATATGAAAACTGATAAAAAATGTGACTTTGTGGACTCATATGTATACTCCATCCTCCTTGTGCTAACCACTTTCGTTTAATCGATGCACATGTTGAGGGGGAACGTTTTTGAAAATTCAAAAACAATCGAGGTACTAAAAGCTTTGATATTTATATCACAAGTACCTGATTGAGTTTTTCAATTGGTTTTATGGCAAGGTGAACTGTACCAAAAAAACCGACCATGTATTTAATTTGATCAGAGTTATAAGGTTGGTAAGGTTAGGTATTAGTTCCCATGATCCAGCCAAAACCAGAGGGATCTACCCAGGGATAATTTACTAGTTAGTGTAGAAGTCCTTAGGTATGACATAAAAAAGGAGTTAAAGTGAGAATAAGGGAATAGTGCCGACTGAGATGTAGCTAGTACTGGAACAAACTCAACAAAGACTAGTCATGAAGTCTCGGTAAGCACTGAAGGGGTTGAAGAATGAAAAAAATTGTAAGGATAAAGGGTGAAAAGAAAGAAGCCCTCCATACACTTAGGCAAAAACCGGGTCAATACATCTACTGTCAGAATCACAATGATGATTGCTAACATTGAAGAAAGCCGTCATGGACCCAGTGATGCAATGCACAACCCTCCTTAGCCACTCAAAATCTCTCAAAAGATTTATGTTTCATTTCTTATAGAGACTAAACACGTTATCTATTGACTTTCTCACTCCGAGTTAGTTGATATTGAAAAGGTGGCAGTCCGCTCCAGCCTTCGATCACTAAAACCAAAACGCACAATTGAGTCTAGAGCCAAGAGATCATCAATTAATCTCATTTGGACACTATTTTATTTTACTTGTTTTTCACAAAATGTGAAAGCAAGGTTTATCATAAGAGTCCTACGCATTATCCTTGTGGTATTGCCAGAACATCCGAGTGATACCTAAGTATCACAGTGAAGATGGAAATCCTACTAGAGCCAACATCAAACAATCTCTTGGTAGGTGACTTGTAAGATCCTAAATGGATCAAACTTGTGTCAACTGGAAAGAAACGATGGTGCAATTCTACAAGAATCAAACTTGTTCCAGTATATGAATTGACGGTTAATGAACTTTGAAAACAGCTTAAAACTCTCGTTGTGTTACAAAAACACTTTCACTAAGTAACACGTCGACTGATTTTCAAACCAATTTTTCTCTTTATTGCTAATTGTTTTATTACAGGTTCATATAAAGATGGATATGGTGTCATCCTGTTCCGAAAAAGACAAGTTCATTACCGCATGCTCATACTTGACCTACACATTCAAAGATATCATGAAAGCTCAAGCATATGTTTTCTAAGCTTTCGCAACTCTGATATCACACTTCCCTCTTGAAGTGGCCAAGTATTAAAGTTAAAGAACTTCAAGAACAAATTATTCATGTTTTCAAGATCAAGAAAGCTATAAGCATGTCGGTCCGCAAGACACAAGACCACAAGACGGTGAAAGATCACAAGATGATGATTAGAGATTGGATTTGGCTGATGATATCAAGAAAGCTCAAGATCACATATCAAGTACTCACACAAGCCACAAGACAATGTCCACTACATCAATGTACAGGATATCACTTGAAGAATCAAAGACTACGAGCTGAACACAAGACCAATAAGAAGATTGCTGAGCTTAAGTTAGTATTTTATGGGGTGACCTCCCTTAGGGGGAGATTGTTAGATATTAGAAAAAGACTCAGTCACCCTGTGTATTTTACCGTTTATTATAGCTCGTAGTCAATAGTTAATTGTATGACATTCGGTATTGGGTCGGCTAATTAAACCCAACGTGTAAGCCCATGCCAAGGCCTATGGGCCAGTTTGTAAGACACTATATAAGCCTCTTCCATGCCATGGAAGAGGTGGTTAGTCATTTCATTATACAAGTTACATTTTCTCTAACTAGAAAGTTTTTTCTCTCACTTTCTCTCTATAGATTCGGCTAACCCATCTATCTTCCATTGTGTTATGATTTCCAATATCCTACATAGATCTTGGAAGATCATACAAGATTTTGGGATATTTGACATCCCAAATCCATATTTTCTATACTGTGGGTCGGATCCCTTTCCATACATTGGTTGGATCCCTTTTGGAAAGGATCTGTCAGATCTGGGTGAATACTGGCATTTTTGCCTATAAATAGCAAGTCAATTCTCATTGTGTTCTCATCCCATTCTCACCCCCATTCTCTTTTACATTATCATAACATTATACTAACCTTTGATCTCAGATCAGTTTCATATTTTTCATTTCATTTTTGGTGATTCTATTTAGCTCTTAATAGAACATAAGATTACCACGTGTGCATACAAGATGTTCAAGCCTCAAAATTACTTGTAGCTAGTCTTCATCATCATTCCAAGATCATTGTGTTGATTCTAGTACATCATTCATTTCATTATCACATAAAAATCATAACCTTGTAAAGTTAGATTGTAATCAGGTTGGTTCTACTTTGGTTATAACCCAATATTTAGCTTTGTACCAGATAAAGTGTAAGCGATGTAAGGTTGGCTGGCAGTACCTCGACTAGAACTCGGTATTTAGCTTTGTACCGAATAAAGCGTAAGCGACGTTATGAGGCTTCTTTGCTAGATAAGGAGCTTTTAGACATAGTGTTTATGAACTCTTGAGTTGGGTACTCGGGGAGTGGAGTAGGGAAAGGAAGGTGTCCTTGTAGCCAAACTACTATAAATATTTATGTTAAGGTTCCATCTCTCCTTACTTTACTTATTGCATTCTTTACTTATTATTCTTTACAATTTTCATTCTCAAGTATGCATTCATATACATCAATATCGTAAGATTTCACATAACTTGATCTAACTTTTTCACAACATAATTTTTTATCAGTAAAATTATTCAACCCCCCGCCCCCTTCTAGTTTTCTATAATTAGCATCAAGAGCAGGTTACTAATATAGGTGATTATATAAATAAATAACATGTAATTAATATATAAACGCAGCGGATAAATTATCTATCAACGGATCCATATAGCCGTATGATAACAATATAGCTTTGTAGCGTGATTTGGTAGGATCGAACAAAGACTATCACCACAACACGATCAATACCCGAAACCCAAGTGATCAAAAGGAGATAGCCTCTATGTATAAATAGTACACGTCAAAGTATACCCTATAGATGCTAATCTTATCAACCCGTAACCTTTCTCTATGCTTTGAACTACTCTAGATCCAAGATAGAAGATCAAAAATAAAACCCTAGGTGGGAAATATTTTTATGCCGTCACTTTTGGAGAGGAGAGGAAGGAGAGATATTTAATAAGTTGTTATTTTCTTAGATACAAGATATGACCAAATCTGTAGCTCTTATCCCCCCTTTGATCCTTCTTTATGGTCGGTCTATATGTGGGCCCACAATGTGCTTGCCTATTTGTTGGTCTAGTCCAATAAACTAAGTACTAGCTTAGTAATTAGAAGCCTGTTGTTGCACCCGAGTTACATAGGTTATATATATATATATATATATATATATATATATATATATATATTTATATATATATATTTATATATATATTTTATATATATATATATATATATATATATATATTTATATATATATATATATATATATATATATATATTAAGTGGTAGCTCTGTGTATATGTGTGTGACCCTATAGGCTCACATGTGTCTAGCCGTATAATTATTTATTATGACACGAGCATACTCCAACAGCTCCCACTTGCGCACGTCATATTAAATCAAGTAATAATATATGCAAAGGTTAACGTCTAGCAACACGCCAATGCCCCTAGAAACATATGAGGATACTTTCTTAAACATGTCATTTTAATGGTTTAGACATCAATCATCCCTTTGTTACAGATACTATGTTGAACATTAGACAATCATAAGTCATTCTAATATTTAATGATTCTATTTCTCGATATAGATATTGACCTAGATTACCAAATTAATCAAGTATCATCTTAATTAGATTTAGGTTTGGCCACACATACATCTGCCCAATTCATCGAGGCCCCAGTAGTTTCTAACTCCAAAGCATGTGGAGGAACAAATCCTTTTTTGACTGCACGTGTTCGTCATGTGCTTTATATCGCTCATGAAGATGGTTTTTATAATAGCCTTTTTCAGGTCAGCATTTAACCATATCAAAGATTGGCATTCCACACACACAAAACCTACTTGCATCTTAAGTCTAAGGATGAGAGACATAACCACTTACAAGATTCACTATTGATGCTGATCCATGCAGTGAATCCTCATAGGTTGGGTCAGTCCAATGTTCATCTAATGAACAACATATGAGTTTGGCGGCATCATCTATTAATATTCATTCTAGTTAAATATGACCAATATGCTCACATTTGTCTTAATTTGATGATACTCACGTATCATCAACTAATAATGGACAATTTAGAATAAATAAAATTTTTAGGGATTAAACATGCAAATATAGAACACAGTTGTATAAATGAAGACAATCATACCAGGTATATCAATTCATTGTTTAATACAACTGCTTAATGTTCCGTTATCCAAATACTAAAAACAGATATACATGTTTGATACAAGACATTGACTTTGTAAAAGGACCAACTAAGTGGTCATATGAGTGAACTTTTAGAATACTTGTTTCAAAACTCACAAACAGTGAAGGTTTTAAAGAATACGATGATTTTCATTTTGTATATGTGCGTTCAAGTGCTAATACAATAATACTAGCATCGTCATAGTACATTACATAGCTTGTTTAAAGCAAAGTAGAAAACCTATTTAAGACAATCTTCTTAAGAGATTTCTAAACTGTGAAGTATTCTTATTAATGAATAGTGTAACATTTCTTTCAATCAAGCACGTCTAGTCATCAATATTATCATTTATGATGAAATCTTGCTATGACTAGGATTGATCATCATAACAATTAAAATAAGCATTAGTGTATAAGCTCAACACTAATCTCCTTATCCAAAATCCGTAAATTATGAACATGTCTTTAGTCCTTTGTATGCCTTTTAGAATGTTTTTTCAATAGTAGTCTAATGACTTTCACTTAGTTACTATGGTTGTCGGTTCATCTTGCATTCATGCAAGTTTTATAATTAGTCTAATACATATCATGACATACATAATGAAACCTTTAGCTAAACTAAAAGTTTTTATACGTGTGTTCAATCTTATCAGATGAGATAGAACTTTGAGTCTTTTTCAATGATGTGTCATATTATTTTAGACTTATTAACCACGTGCGTCTGTGACAATCCGTCAAATTCAGGTGGTTATTTTATTCTCGAGTATTAAATATAATTTTCATTTTTATGTTGAGATGTGAACTCACTATTAACCTGAAGAAATTAGGGTTTACGTTTGCAAATTGAGTAACATCAACGAAGAACCGGAGAATCCTACGTTAAGTATCGACGTTTATGTTATCGAATTTCTGTAGAAATATTTTTATTACATTCGTTTTTATTTTTTGTGTCTCGTACTATTTTTACTTTTTACGAAAAACGACTACAAATCGTACCATTTTAAATATCGGACTTTTATAATACCCGCATTTACAAAATGTGGGACAAGTTTTTTTATAACTCTTCCCATTAACCTAAGGGGGGTCAAAAGTGGAAGGGATCCACAATTAACCCCCATGTGTCATCCAACCTCAACTTCAAGCAAACACTTGGCAAACTTGCTCTACACCTATAAAAGGCCATTTTGACCAACACACATACACACACATAACTTATAATCTTCATCAAAATTCTGCACTCCTCTATCCCTCTCTTGCCTTGTGACGCCACACACACTCCAAAAACACCAATCTTATAAAATTTTTGAAGACCAAACAATAAGCACACTAGTGAATATGACTACCTAGTGTGTTTCTTATATTTTTGAGGTGATTTAAAGAGGTTTTAAAGAAGGTTTTTATACAAGTTGGGGCTGAAGTAAACAAGTATTATAAAGTCATCTTGGGTAAACAAAAATGGTGATCTAAAATAATTTGGGGTAAAGATCAAGAGTGGTGTAGAAGGCTTCCATTGTTTTGGACAATTATTCATCATTTTCCTCATATTGTTGGGTATAATCTTTAATTGTTCTTGTTGTATTTATATTTTTGATTTCATTTTATGTATGTACATGTATGATATATGATGATCAAGAGGTGAAATAGTTCATGCATGCATAGATCTAGGGTAAAAATGGCTTAATCAACTATTGAAACTAGCTAGAAATCACTAAAAATTATGGGCTGTTGTTAACAGCAAGTTCTGGATTTTTGGGTTGGCTTAATGGTTGATTTGATTTACCTAGGTTGTAGAGAATTGAGTTATGAACATATGGCTAATTGGATACTCAATGGAAAGTAAAAATTGAATGAGTTATGACCATTTTACCAAAAGACATCAGTTCTGACCTTGCTATACAGATGGCACAAAACGTCATACTTACGTACTGAGTTGGCTAAAAACCTAAAACTATGAGACCTAGATAAAATCATGTAGGTTCTGTACCAATTGGATGATCAACCAATTCATTATGGTTTGTAAATGGCATCAAAAATGGTGAAAGTGAGTTTTCAGTCCGAATTTTGCAACATGACCTTTGTGTAGTGATTTCATCATAAGTATATATATACTTAAAATAAGTATTCCCAAATCTGACGATACCCAAAAATTTATTGACGAAGTTGATGAGTTAAGAGCGATTTTCGGTCATATGCTTGGAGCATCCAGAGTCCAAATACCACATAACAATTTGGACAACCTGCAATTGATAAGAGAAGAAGATGGAACATTGGAAACAATGGATCCCCCAGATTGA